>PVIC010010055.1:0-44237 GCA_004025085.1 Thryonomys swinderianus
CAAATGAGTTCTAGAAAGTAGGACAGCTTTTATAGAGTGGAATATTTCTATAGGAAACTTGGTGTGGGAATGTGATGAGGGGAAGGAATAAATATGATACAGAAAGAAAATTAAAGAGCATGTATAAAGGGGGGAGGAGGGGGGAGTGGGTAGGGATATGGGTAAAAATGAGAATTAACTTGTGGCATATACTGGTACATATTTCCCAATGTTATATGTGATTTTGAGATGTACATAAATTGTACCAATAAAGAATTCAATAAAAAATACAAATTAACAATACACATAAACACTTTACTCTTTCATGGTACTGGGGCTTGAACGCAAAACCTCATGCCTACCAGACAAATGCTCTGCCACGGAGCTACCTCCCCACCTCTCCTACACACTTTGAGAAGGCTGAGCTTTTTGATCAGCTTTGGGGTTCTCTGACCCTGACTCTTTGGCAGTACTGATTCTTATGAGCCAGGTAGAGTTCTGAGGGCTGAGAGGAATCCTGAGTCCTCCATATGATAGTTCACCCTGGTGATAACATTTGTGTCATAGCTCAAGCTGTAGAGATCACAGTCTCTCAATATGATGACGGAGGAGTCGTGATGCTGACAGACATTTTTTATCCAGCAAAACTACAAAATCTCAAAACAAAATTTCACTACAGTTGAGAAACATAGAGAAAAGAGAAATATAGAAACATATGTATTTAAAATAAAATTGGAAAAAATGAGAGAACATTAGTTATTCTGACCACTTTAACTATGCTATGGCCCTCTGTATTTCACACCCAGAAATCTCTGAGGCTAAAGAATGTCTATTAGAAACACACACACATGTCTCTTTTTCTTGGTTGTGAATATGTTTTCTGCCTCTGAACAGGAAAATAAGTGCAGTGATTTACTATTTATGTCTACTTAATTACTGTAAAAAACATCAACATGTAAAGAGTTCTTAGACATTGTAACTTTTAGTACAGTAAACTGTATGGGATACTAAAAACATACTAACAAGCAAAATGTTGATATCTAACAAAAGAATTTATATCATTTGAGGTGTGGACACACTAAATCTGTTTTTTAGGAAAGAGTAGATTTTCACACACATACATACACACAGATACACTAGTATGTATGCAGAAGGTCCTCAGTCTGTATGTTTTTCTAACAGAAAGTAGGAAACAATGTAAATATCCATCACTGGATGAGTGATTAAATATAATAACTGAAAGTATATGAATTAATAATATGAGGTGGGGGAGAAAAGCAAGGAAAGGAAAGAAAAATTTATGTAACAGGAAAAAACGGAAACAAACTTATGCACATGGGGAGATAGGTTGTAGGGAGGGCAGAGGAATGGGAAAAATAAGAATCAAGATTATGTCATGTACAGGAATAAATTCTCAATGAGGAATGTGATCATATTCCTAAAAATGTACCAATAAATTCAATAAACTACATTTTTAAAGAATATTAAAAGATTTGAGGAAATATACAGAAAATTGATGACAATGATTAAAAAAAAACTAGAACCAACATTTTCAGAGGTTTTCACCCGTGTCTACACACATAAAAATATTGAGGCACAAACACTGCAAAATTAATTATGATTTTTGTGGTGTTTAAAGTCTTATTTCTCTAAATATGCCATTTTGAAAATTCCATATGGTCTGCAACTCTAAAAACTACAATATTTTTACAATTTTAAAAGTCAGTAATTAAGTGATTTTTTTTATTTTTATTTTTGAGACAGGGTCTCGCTTTGTAGTTCAGGCTGGCTCTGAGCTCCCTATGTAGCCCAGGCAAGCCTCGAACTCAGCAATCCTCCTGTCTCTGCCTCCCGAGTGCTGTGATTACAGGCGTGAGCCACCACGTCCGGCATTGTGGTATGCGGTGTTGATTGTTGGTGGGCGTGAGTCCCCACGCCCAGCATTATATGTGGTTGCCGAGGATCGAACTCAGGTCCTTGAGCTTGCGAGGCTGGGGCTGGAACCACTGAGCTAACCCTCTGGCCCTTAAGTGATTATTTTAATTGTCAAGATTTTGGTTACAAAAATTTCCTGAAAATTTCTGTTAGAAATACACACACATATTATAACAAGGCATGTCTATTTGTTCCATTGGAAAGAAAACCCCCTCTGTATGTATTTCCACCCAGTCTTAAATTGTGCCATATAATTTTTATGCAATTTTCTTTCTCTGGGGGGAGGGACACACATGGTAATTGATTTGCTACTTCCATAGCTTAAAATGCAACTGTTTGGTGTGCTTGTCTTCTGTGGAAGAACATGGTAAACTGAACAATGAACGTGGATGGTACCTGGATCCATATTCTCTTCATTGCTTTTACATTTCTCCAGTGTGAAATTTGATTTTGCAGATTTTCCATTCACCACTGAAGGACATCCTTGCTGGTCTCACTGTCCATGCCTTTCTCATTTCAGTTTTTATGGAAAAATTCTTTCCACTCTCACTCCCTTCCACTTGCACCACCACAGTCTTCCTAAATCTCTTCAAGGAGGCAAGACTTGCAGATATAAAATAGCCGAGTGCAGCAGAATTCAGATTAAACTTACATTTGATCATAAAGTGTCTGGATTGTTGAGCTTCAGATAGTATATCTATGATCATCCCCTGAGTGAGTCAACAGTTTTCACGCTAGCTGCAGTGAGCTGGACAATTTTAACAGTAACAAATTGGAAGGTAACAATGCTTCTCTAAACTACATAGAAATGACTTTTCCCAACTGAGTCCTATGATCATTGCCACAACTCCAGAATTCTCTTTGACAGAGTAATCTTTTCTGCTGCATTTTAGATGCCTGAGGAGATGAACTCCAATTGTACAGACCCACCTATTCTTTTTAGTCTATTTCACAAAACTATAGCAATGGCAAATTCCTCACCAAACTTTTTACCCAAAGACTAGTGGCTCAAACCATACTAAGCCTGCAAATGGGAAAAGAGCTCATCTCCATCAGAGAGTGTCTGAAAGTCATTCTTCTAGAAAGCAAAGCTTGAGACAAAGATTAAAGGTATTTAAAAGACTGAGGTATTTACTGTATTTTTATCCCCAAATTCTGACTGATTGTTCACACTAAGCATATTAGAAAGATAGCAAATTAATGATCATAATGAAATGTGAAGAATGTGTAGAAAATGTAATGTCTTAATATTTAAAATCTCCTATATTTAAAGTCAATATTTAAAATAGTTTGTATTTATATATTTTATATTTATATTATTTTATATTTTAAAATATTTTGTGACATAAAATATTTTCTGTTGAAAAAGAAAAACTGTAAAAAGTTTTCAAAATGATTGGTTTTTGTTTTTATTTTGTGATACTAGAGATTCAAGCCAGGGTCTTAAGGCAAGTTAAGGAAGTGCTCAAAAATATTTTTCAAAACACTACAATAGATCCATATGTTTTCTAAAGAAATCCCTCATCAGAACTGTAATATTAATAACAAATCACATTTTAAAATGAGTAATGAATTGGTGCAATAGAATACATTAAATTATGTAATTTTGGATAACCTATTATCCATAATATAAGTAACGATCAGGATAAACAACTTTGCTTATTATTTCACTAAAACAAATCACTTCATGTCTTTTGTGTCTTCCAACTATAAAAATAAATGCCAAGTGAATGTATCTAGAAAGATGTAAATAAAGCAATAAAATCACCCATCCATAATCCAATAACAATTAAAGCTCCTTTTAATATTTTTATCTAAGTGTATATCTATAGGGAGTGTCCAGAAATATTTAAAAATGATATTAACAATGCATGCATAATTTTGCTTTCTTTTTTGCATAACATTAAATTATGATCATTTTATCACATATTATTGTCCAAAAAAATAACAATTAAATGCTTATGTAATATTTCCCAATAGGTTGATATTCAATAACATATTCAACCATTTGCTCCTCAGATCAAGTCGTTTATGTTTTTATTATTATTTTTTTTTGAGACAGGGTCTCACTTTGTAGTTCAGGCTGGCCCTGAGCTCACTATGTAGCCCAGGCAAGCCTCGAACTCAGCAATCCTCCTGCCTCTGCCTCCCGAGTGCTGAGATTACAGGCGTGAGCCACCACGCCCGGCTATGTTTTTATTATTATAAATAGCATTAAGATGTATGAGATTTCAACCATTTGCTCCTCAGATCAAGTCGTTTATGTTTTTATTATAAATAGCATTAAGATGTAGGAGATTTTCAATTATTGTCAAGGGATTGGTTCACTGAAAGAGAAATACCAAATAACATGAATTTGTGAATTATTAATGTATGGCACCACTTTTTTCAGTAGAAAGATTGATCCTGTTTTTATTCCTGTGAACAGTATATAAAAATAATGAAAATATTAAGCACACCATGCACTTTCCTATTACTCTTCAATAAGAAAAGTCCACTTACTAAAGGTAACCTAAATCCAAATTTCTGGGTAGATTTGTTTTTCCTCAGCCCTTCGACATTATAGGATAGGGAAGAGGAGTGGATCGGAATGAATTCTGGCCCTTTCTCTCAAGGGAGCTTATGGCTTTCTCGGGTTGGTGGTTCCAGCCCCTCCTCTCCAGTGCTGCTGTCAGTAGAGCTTCAACCTCGGCACCATCCACCCTCCCTATGGGTCCTCTGTGGCATGACACGTTCTTCAGAAGAAGAGTGGAAAGGTTCCCCTTGGGGCTCTGAACAACACAGAGTCACTGCCTAACCTCTTCTGCTGCTTCTGCCAATCTCTACAGAGGACTATGGCCTGGACTGATGACAGCCTTCAAGTTCAAGGCGATTTTAATACTCTTGTTCAAGCTCTTCAAATTGTATGAAGCTCTTTTCTTAAAGAGTTTCACAGAAGAGAAAATAAGGGGAAATATCATAAAGGGTAAGGAAGGGATTATAGAATATGTGATCTATTCAAGTTCTTCTCTTTTGTAACCTACAGGTGAAAGCTGAGTTTCAAAGTCTTCAGCACATGCAGTAGAGGCACTTGCAGGAGCTTCTTTCAATACATAGAATTGAAATTTCTGCCTAAACTTTAAGATCATAAGAAAGTCACATTTAGGATTATGGTACCTATGCATGTAATATGTATTTGCATGTAAATAAGACATAAGAGACTCTATAGTCAGACAGTGTGTTCAGAGTTTGGTGTTTCATTATAGTACAGAGATAAATGGATGTAGAGAGTGAAAGGAAAGCCCAGAACAGGAAAAAATTGTCACAAATTACACAATTTTTAAAGCCCAGATTTGAGGTAGCATTGAAAGTTCAATAAATGTTAATTTTATCTATCATCTAAATCTTACTTAATATTACTTATATTTTGAAAATTTAATCCCAGCATCTCTCTTTTAGCTCCATTTTCCTGTCCTACTGAAGACCTAACAGCACATGCTGGACTCCCCATGTCTCTCCACTCTCAGTTTGACGATGTACAAAGCAACTTCGTAAGAACCCATTTTAGATGTCAGTTAAAATTTTCAAACTGACTTGAGTAAACACTGACACAGCATCAACTTCTAAAATTAACCACAAATTCTGGGGAAATACAGTTCAAACATTTAATTTTTAAAAGCCTCTGGATGAAAAGAAGTATCTCTACGAGGGCCTAATGCCTATACGAAAATATCAGCACAGGGACATTGTAAAGGTTTGTGTTTGACCTTTCTTTGGTTTTAATCACTGAAGTTTTCGACAGCTTAATAAGTTAAAGGTGTGGGTCACAGTCTAGCTTAATAAGGCTGGCCACAGAGACATGGTCACCTCTGATTGCTCCAATACGTCTTAGGACATCTGGTCTACTGTCCTTGGGTGAGAAATGTTTTCCATAACTTTCCTCTTGTTCACTACCCTGCATATAAATTGTTTTTATTAACCCAAGAATGATACAGACTGTATATTTGTGTGAGCTTTGGCCAGTTTCAGCTTTATCCTGGAGAAAGGGAGTTGATTGTTTTCTGCAAAATGGAATTAAACACTGTTTATCACCAAAGTCTTCTTTTCTATTTTTCTACCCTTATTTAATATGGGTCAAGCTAACCTTCAGTTTGACATGAGATTAAAGCACTAAACATTGTAACAAAACTCTTTGGGATAATTTATAATGTGCCATGGTTGCAGAAAGAAAAGAGCCAAATAAGAAACAAAAGGTCATTATGAGAAGATTTTACATAGGATATATATCCAGATATAAATGTCTAGGGTACTCAATTGTATATTGAAAAAAATATATATATAATTATATATAATTGTATGTTGAAATATATATATAATTGTATATTAAAATCTATATATATCTATATAGAGATATATATATAGATATATATGGGTTATTGGCAAATTCTTTTACACAAATGCTAAAATTAATAGTACACAGTCCATAGATTTTACAAATCTAATGAAAATCATATTTCTGCTCTTTGCAATTTTCCAAGGGGATAATAGGAGGAGGGAATTCAGTCCTATCAGATGAACCTATAGCTTTATAGTAGAGTGTCACAACTCTAACCTTCACATTAACCTTTGTCATGGAGAATGAATATCAGGACCAGTAGATTAAAGAACATTGTGTCTCTAAAAAACATGGCCAAATAGACATCATGGCTGTATTGTTAAGAAAGTTCTGCAAATGGAAGTAGTTTATGGTGGAACTCATTTTGTCTCCATGAAACCCAAACTATCTTCGTATGGAAGCCCCTGCTACTCCATTACTTCACATTTTAAAAACAAAAAACAATGTTGGGACTTTTCTGTGGTTCACTGCTGTCTACCCTGTTTACAAGAAGTATCATATTTTCATATTATTCACAAAATAGAACATCAGAAATGTTCTTAAAAAGATGTAGAACTATGGGTAATGTAGGGTAAAGGGTGGCTGGTCACATTTCAACATGAACACAAGGTGGAGAATGGTTTTAGTCACACTTTGGTCAGTTCACCGATATAGTCAGAGGGCCTCCTGCGTGAAGTGATAGAAAGCATCAGAAACAGTAAAAATATGTTTTATTTATGTTATTTTAAATCCGAACACTATAAATCATGTTTCATGAACATTGTAAATCATGTTCAATTTAAAATGCTTAGACTAAATTTTTAAATGACTTTGTTTCTTCATGTGAGTCTGGATACTGCATGTAGATATTGCTCAGCTCTACCTCTTACCTCTCACTTATTCTCTCAAGCTGGTCAAATGGGGGGGGGCTGTACAGAGCTTAACCATTATTAAAATCTAATTTTGTGTACTTTTCAACCTATCTGAATATACAAACATTGTCTCCATTATATTTTTACTATCTAATCATTTAAATATCAAGCAATTTAATTTTATGTTTATATAACTTTACCCAACAAACTATATCTTAACTATAAGACTTTCAGGCTTTCTGTCTTAGATACTCACAGAATCTTATGACTCTAATTTGCAACTGTGACTATAATCATTGAGCCTTAAAGAGGTTTAGATAATTTATCTTCTATCTTTCACATTTGTAGCTAATAAAAAATGCTGAGGAGAGCAAAGGAAAACTAAAACACCTATTGCTAGATTTGAAGTTCACAGCTCTTACTGCAACAGCTTGCACTTACAATTCATACGAATTACTGCAAATTAGCCCTCCGCAAGCAAGCATTCTTAAAAATGCCACTGCTCTCCGCACTTCTGGGGTCTTCTAGGGTTTCCAACCCTGTGGATGCCGACCTTCTGCTTCCATCCATCAGAACTCTCTGCCTTTTCCCTGTCCTCCATGATCTGTCCTTATTTTCTCAGGTACCCTATTCACTTTTTCTCAGTATCTGGAACCTGTTTTTGTCTAATGCCTATCACTTTGCCATTTTCTCCCATCCAGTATAACCATTTCAACTTCATCTCTTTGTAGTTAAAATATTTATAAAGTCTCATTTTCTTTGCTGTTTCAGAATAATTAAACTTTTCCATCAGTGTCATGATGTCTTACTTCTGACGATAAAAACTACAAATACATTAACACTCTCTGGGTCAGTCACTATGGAAACACTGAGGGTGCACATCAGGTACGCTGGATGAATCATTGCAGGACACTTAGCCTCAACTGTCCCTTGTCCCAGTTCTCACTGTGTGACCAACTCTAACTAGTTTTATGCATGTGCTCCCAAATAACACTTTAACTATCACTTTTTTTCTCCACTCACCATAGGCTATTGGATACCCAAGGGTAGAAGTCACACAAACCAACAAACAAGGAAAGAATATGAGCTTTTCCATGTAGGTTGGTGGTAGCCAAAAATGAACTACCATTGCATTACATATCCACTTAGAATTCCCTTAGAGCACAGTGCAATTCTTACCAGCAGGTAGCTATAAGAACATTAGACTTGGTCATTCGCTTAACAGAGAGGGAGAAGAGATCTGAGATCTGGCAATACGTGAACCCATGGTCCAAATGAGAAGGAAAACTTTGGAAGAATGAAGATTCAAAAGTCTTGAGATGTACTGAAGGACACACCTTTGTGCCTCCTGCTACTGCTCACTAGAACATGTCCATATTGAATTCAGGTAAGTACTCAGCAGCCAATGGGTAGTGTGATTTGTCTTATGAATTTTTTCCAGACAACTTGTTTCCTACAGATACTTGTGCAATACATCCATGAACAAAGTAGCCACCACTGGAAGGTTGGTTATTTATTGTTTCTTTCTGTCCAGGACCAGTGCAGTTACTGTCAAGTCCTCGTGTTGTGAACAGTAGAGAGTAATCTTGAGCCAGTGATAGAAGATAATGTCTCAAAGCAGCCAGCCTTATGCCAGCAGTTGCATTACATTGAATCTCTTCTTCCATTGAAAAGAAGCAATAATTCTTACCAGAACTTAGAGAAGGTGAGAAAAGTATTGCTCTGAGATGAAGAGAGAAGAGAGCTCATGTTCAGCTGCAGAAACCCAAAAGTTTGGCTCAATTTCAGAGACATCAGAAATGATACTGAAGAGAAAAGCAGATGTTAGCTCAAGAAGCATAAAAATACCTTCAAACCACAAAGAGATTTTTGAATCTATTATTTTGTGGGTATGTTGAAAGAGGTAAATCCCATTTTTAAGTGTTCTTCTCTTTTTTCATGGCAACACTAACTTTTAAGATAACTAGTGAGAATCTTGTGTTCGAAAATGGATGTATTTCCAGCTCTCCAGATGTAAACCTCTTATCTTCTTATGTCTCCTCTGTTATTCTTTCAGAGAGGTATTAGAAATGTGGCAAATGTACAAAATATTTGAGGCTTTTATCTTCAGTGACCTCAAGAAATTTCAGAGTTCGGAAGTATGTTAAAGGGCATCTATTTCAAGTTTCTTCTTGACTGGGCTATTTTTAGATATCAAAAATGTCCTGTACTTTTTGCAAGAAATATAAAAATAAAGATAAATAAGGTGAAATAGGAATGCAATAT
Source organism: Thryonomys swinderianus (assembly GCA_004025085.1). Classification (NCBI taxonomy): domain Eukaryota; kingdom Metazoa; phylum Chordata; class Mammalia; order Rodentia; family Thryonomyidae; genus Thryonomys; species Thryonomys swinderianus. The sequence continues at coordinate 9,406 of PVIC010010055.1, forward strand.
GAATTTAGTGGACATGCAGATTAAAAAATGAAAAACATGGAAGTGGTGGACAACAGAAAGGTGTGACATAGACATCTTTGAGAACAAGAAGGAGTTTTCCTCTCTTAAAATATACAAATTTTTTTTCAGAATTGACCTCCATGTCTGTGGGCTCATTCATGCCTTCTAATAATACATGCTACCAACCTATACATGCTGGTAGTTAATGAAATTAAATGACCAGCAAAATCACAATCAAACTATTCCAGCTGTAAAATGCGCATGATCTGTGTGTCCCTTTGGTTTATTGTTTTAAGAAATTTCGTTAGTTTAGTTTAGATTTAGATTTTATCTCTTTAGTCAAGAAAAATCACTGACTTAAGTGTATTTATTTATTTATTTAAAATGTATTTATTTATTTTTTTGAGACAGGGTCTTGCTTTGTAGTTCGGGCTGGCTCTGAGCTCGCTATGTAGCCTAGGCAAGCTTCGAACTCAGCAATCCTCTTGTCTCTGCCTCCTGAGTGCTGGGATTACAGGTGTGAGCCACCACACCCAGCTTAGGTGTATTTATTTAGCAAGTGTCTTAATAATGAATGTCTTTCAGAGTTTTTCCACATACTGGTAACAGAATAATGAGTAAGGCTGTTTTCCTAATCTCAGAAAGCTTATATCTAAGTAATATAATAAAAATGCACATGTCTCTACTCTTAATGTCAAACCAATAAAGTAATTTCTATTTACCAAATCAGCCAATGGTAAATCACTTATTGAAAAGTTACTGTGTCATCGTTTTTTAAAAAAACATATAAAATTATAATAGTCTTCCAGTCTGTATTACTTTGGAAATAACAGTTCTACTTAGAGGTCTTTATATAAGTCAATTCTACATGTCCATTTTCATAAAGTTAAGAGAAACAAGTGGCTTCCATGAAGTCTATTGAGTTAATATTAAATTAGTCATTACATGTTTTTATTATTCAAATTACAATGTAAAAATAATATAAGTAAAAAGCAAAGTTGACCCATTTTCATGAGTGTGTGAACTGGATATTACCTTCACCTACCATCACCCCAGGGACTTGTTGGTGTCCATCTTTTATTTTGTTGCATTAATTAAAGGCTGTACACAGAAAAGAAGTCTAAAGTCTATAGAGGACAAAATACAGACAAGTTGCTTAAGGCAAGTGTGTGGTCTCCTGCCATGATGGAATTTTCCCCAGGGAGCTGGCAGCTTCACTTTTGAGTCATCTCAAACAGCTTCTTCTACTTCCACCATCCTGGTCTCATCCACTGGGTGGTCAGCCGGGGGTGGAGAAACCACCCTGAAGAACTTTCATTTTGATACAGAAATTACAATTCTCAAGAGACTTGAAGCATCTTAGTCCTGACTTACTGACCTTGACCAACTGTTGTGGCTGCTCGTCCAGATGGACCCACCAATGAGGAAGTTAGAAAAGTTCTGGAATGCATTTTGTGTCCAGGATAAACTAAATCTAGAGGAAGGGAGAGGAACTGTCCGCTTTATTTTCCAGGGTAATTCCTACCACATGGAAGGCTTAATGAACACTCAGACATAACCAAAATTTTGTTTTGTTCTGTTTCACATTGTTGGCTACGCACTGATTTCAGGTGGATGCTCCTTTATCCAAGACTCTTTGGTGGGTAAGCAGCTGCACTGTGGAATATTCTGATAATTAAACAAAATGACTTTTCTTTTGAAGTTGTTCAAACGAGATTTCAAAGATGCTATCATGTATCACTAGTTAAAATTATTCACTTATCATTAGTCCTGGCTCTCGCTTCTCATGCATTGTCTTTGTTCAACTATTTTATGCAGACAGTAAGCAAAGAGCTTCATTTGTTTGTTTGAAGTAGAAAAAATAATGAAGTCCTTTGCTATCCGGGTCATGGTAATCACGTTATCATCATGCTTCTTCCAGCAGATCACTGCATTTTTATTTGGGGAAGAGTCTTTGTGGGAGAAATGAAAATTCATAATCTACTAAAACAGAGAGCTCTGAAACTACATATGGAAGAAAAAAGCCCTGGAGTTGCCAGATTTAATATCTTGTGTATTTGACAGGAACAAGAATGCTTTTGGACTGCTAAGGCGAAATAATTCCTAATGATTTTTCTCTCAAATCTTTACTGTAAACATACATCTGCTCCTTTCAGGGTTTAATTGTAGAGATTGCCTATATTGACCGAAAGAGAAAAAATTTCTGCATGTGCCTCAAACCACCTCTCATTCTGCATTTAATCAAAAGCCTGCCTTCATTTGATCTCAGTGCCACTTTGCTGTTCTGGACCCCACTGGAAGGCACAGTGCTTACCCAATGGAAGTATGGAGCGCTTGGGGTGAGGGCAGGAGGCAAGCTCCGTGACCGTGTCAGTGCAGTCCGGGCTACGGCACGCATCTATGCTGTGCTGGGAGATGTGCTTCTCTTCCATCGTGAACCGTTTGCCAAGGAAATCCAAGCCATGAAAAATAGACACATGTCTGAGATCACTGTGGCTCTGTCTCTGATGAGTCAGCTGCCTTCATGCTGTGTTTGTTGTTCGGAGATATTGTAAATACTAATATTTTATAAGCAACGGTGCCGTTTAGAAGCAAATCTCACAAACACAGTTCAGTATTTCCAAGTTTTCAGAAACAGGCAGCTTGAGGGAATACTATACTCGGTCAGCCTGTAGATTTGACTCTTCTATCCAGAAGTTAGAAAAGGCAGAAAGAATTTTGGAGGGGCAGAGTTTCAAATACCCTGTACCTCAGGAGGACACAGGAAGGGGGAGTTTACATAACTGTCTCTAATCTTTAGTGACTTAAAGCAGCAAAACAGAAAAGAAGACCAGTAGGTGAAAGATAGGGTAGGATAAATAAAGAGAACTAAAGTGAAGGATAGGTCAGGCACACACAGGGTGGATTATTAAAATGGGACCATGATTATTTACTTTCTTCTTCGGCAGAAACAAAGGGAAGTTATCTCAGATGGCATGAACGGCGTCTGCTGGATCATGTTTACTTCAATACCAAACGATGAAGCGTTTTATGTGCACTTCCCTTTCACATTCTCCCCCTCTGTCGCCAAGTTTCTGGATGTAACCTTTATCTGTAGTCTTTTACTCCATCATACGATTAGGTCTTTATTCACAGAACAAAACCTCTCGAGGTCTTTGTCATCCTTTCCTTTGCTTTCATACTGAATTCGAGTCTTTGAGAAGATGGAGACTATTTTTTTTTTTTTTGCTCAGCTATTTATTAAGCTTGATTTGCCAGTCGGTCTCTATCCATGTAATAGCTTTACCAGTCTACTCAATTTATAGACATGCAACAACAACAACAACAACAACAACAACAAAAATAACATAAATAAGGACGTTAGCTCCCTTTCAGATAAGGCAAGGGGTATAGTTAATTTTAAGAAACAGCTTAGTAAGTATGCCGCTGGAAGGAAGGCTAAAATATAAGCTACATTTTAAATCACAGCAACCCATAAACCATACTAATATATGCCTAAAACAAAGACTCTAAAAGTAATAAAGTAGCTGAAAATATTTTTGCAAATTCTGTAGCATTGTACACACATTATCGTGATTGTTTTTCCTTGAAGCCACCTCACTGAGAATGAGTTAAATAAGATGCCAATTGCCTGTTAGAAACCAGCCTTAATTAGAGCCAGAACCCCCCTTCTGCATTAAAGGGCAGGGTTGATGCAAAGACCCGCTCTATGTGGGCTCTTTCTTTTCTTTATCCTAAGTCGGTGATGCTATTTGGGTAATAACTGATGAAAGGACCGGGGTGCCAACCAATTTGCAGTTAAGTGGCTAATTAAGACCCAAAGCAAAGCTGCCAGGAGGTTGGGTCTCTTTGCCTTAAAGTGACACATAAAAGCAATTAGCATAGGGCTGGCTTTGCTAGGACACATTTAAATTTGGATAAAAGTTGGGGCCAGTTATTATTTTATGTTAATCTATTGCTCTCTACGACAGCATAGGAAAGGAAAGGGATTCATTTAGGACAGAAGAAGTGAATTAGAATAGTACTTAGATTCTCCGAACTCCAGAGGTGAGTAAAAAGCAAACCTGTAAAATCATTTCTCTGTTTGCAGCCATAACCATGATACTATATGTAATTAGACCTCCCAGGCTCAGAGGGGAAAACGAGATGTTCATGGAGCACACTGTTATCCACGAGGAGAAAACTTCTTCGTTCTCAGGGATGTTGTCACCTGTCTGTCATACTGCATGCATGTGACACCCAGCACGGAATGGCATGATTTTCAGAACTGCTAGATTTCAGCTTGGGACAATCAGGTGTTCTATTTAAATATAGCGTGTCTAATAGTGCAGGGGGTAGGGAAACAGATTCTCTCTGGGTTGTAAAAGATTTTGAAGTTGATGAGGAAAAATAGAACTGGAGAAGATAAAAATTATAACACAAACTATCAGGGTACAAGGAATGTGGGCTGGGGAGTAGATGACTTAAAATCACAGCTCGCTCAACATCTTAGAGATGGGGAAGCTCAGCCCATTTTTACCTCGCTCTTGTGATTTATGATGTCACCATTAAACCCCCTGATGGCATTATATCCTTGTAATTTGCACTTGCCTAGCATTTTTCCCTATACAACTCCATAACTCATTGTGTAGCTGTTTCACACGCATATACACACACACATTAGTGTGTATATGTGTGTGCTGGTTCTGTAGTCAGTAGAAACCATGATTTTTGAGGTAATAATAATTGGGTTAATAAAAGAAAAAACTCACAGGGTGGATATGTAGCCACTGTAACGTCAGCTTGGTCATGAAGCATCATAAAGAAGAACCTTTATACTTATTACTATGAAGAGATCTCACCAAGATTTGGGATAAATTCTTTTTTTAAGAATTAAGAAGCAAAACTGATTTTAGAATCTGTTGAAAGTCATTATTGCAAAAAATACACGGGATTGCATAGAGATTAAAAAACAAAATACATTCAATTCACCTAAGCATTATAATGGGATTAGCAAATAAAAAGATTGTATATTTCAAACCTTCAGAGACAAATTCTGCTGCCCTAGGAGGTATGTAGTAGGATCTGCCCACTATCTAGGGATTCCCCGTTTCTTTCCAGAGTCTGGCTGTAGCTAATAATTGTAACACCACAAATCTGAGAAGGAGAAAGGTGTGGAACCTTTGCTTTAATAAAGTAGTTATTGCATTTCAGGGGATATAAGGTCGAGTTTCAGCATCTCTTGTGCTGGTTTTTAAACCAACTTCTGTGATTAGTCTCCAACAGAAACTTGAGTGCCGGTGATTTTTAAGGAGTTATTTTTATTTCTATTTGAATATTTTAGCTACCATTCTGGTGATGTGCTGCTGAATCACTGAGGATGTTGTTCTAAAATGCTGTATTTACAAAATGACCAAAGAGCACATGCTTCCCAGGTTCAATTTATCCGATGATGAGAGGTTTTATCTCTAATCATCCATTTGTTGACTAACCCCAGGTGCATGTTGGGGAGGTTTGATGGTAGAGACATAACAGGCAAAATCAATCCACACCCTAACAGGGTATCCTTTCGTCTCTGCTTCTGCCTTCTTCAAACATGGAGCTAATGAATGTGTCTGCTCTAAGATCCTTGTGGCTTGAAGAAGCATCCTTGTTGAGCGAGACCATCCTACTATGAAAAAGTGAGGCACCACTTTTAAAGTGGCACACTACATGAGACCACAGAACTACCTACCTTCCCAGGAAGACTTTTTTAAGTTATGTATATAAGTAAGGTGTTTAACGTCTACATCATACCATTCTGAAGAATATCTCTGCCTATGTTACTGTCTCATCCCTACTAAGGCTGATGTCTTATTATAACATTATTTTCATGTGAGTCTCATAGACTACATTAGACCATGAGTTACTTGAAAAAAGGAGCCTTTGTTTGCTGTGTTTCTGTTCCTGCCAACCTTCCATACAGTGCTTGCATTTTATAAAAATCTACTAGACAGAAATTATGAAAAGTTAAGTGCTGCTTTATGTTTAAGACACTAATATGGTAACATATGCCCCTGTCACATCCGGTGACTTCTTCCACGGCTTGTCTTTCTTTGTGTTAGGTTTACTTTGAAGGGCCTAAATTGGGATTCAGTCCTGTGTCATGCAGGCCTCTTGCCATGAACTGAAGAAGTGAGTAAGAAAATGCCCATAATTACTTCAAAGTCCTAACTTTTCTCTTTGGAAGATTTTAATGTCAGACATTAAAATTCAGTAAGAAACCTCTTAACAAATAGATATCGCAATGGGCATAGAATCATTTGCCTTTGTAGTGCAATATATTAGCACCCATCAAAACCTGTAAGCAGATTTATTGCTGGCCAGCTTTTCCTTCATGGGTTCTTTTCTTTTCTATTGAGTAATTTCTTAATGCCCAAAGAGTTAAGCATTCAGATGAAAAGTATCTTCTTTAGAATAAAAACGTCAAAGATTTAAAGCTCTGCTGCAATGTTTTTCTTAATCCTGTAATTTTAAAACGCTACCTGTATTGTTAGATTTCTCTGTCCTCATATACTTATTTCAGTAATATTTCTAAAGTGGAGCCTATTTCCAGGCAGGTATGGTATAATAAAAATCTAACTTTTACTACGTTCAACTTCTTTTTACTACATTACCCATTACTTTCTAATGTCTCTGCAAATTCCTACCATCCATTTCTCATTGCCCTTGCTCAGGGTAGGAACAGCTTTTGGAAGTGATATGCTGCTCCTCAGTGAAGTATTGCTTGAAAACTGACATAATATTAGTGGTTTAGTATTTTAAAGAAAGTTTCCAGAGCTGATTCATCCTACAAATTCTTAGGCATGTGTGTTCATGTGTGTGTGAGATCCTAAAATGAAGAGACATCTATTCTGATAATAGCTGTGTTACTGGGCCTCGTCCACAGTTTGATTGTACATCAGTTATGATGCGTCTCTTTCTAGCAGGAAGGATACCAATCTTGATGAATAGCTAAAAGGTAAGATCATTCTTAAAGGTGTGAGTGATTAATAATGGCCATGCATGGATTTTTTTTCTACCAGTGTAAATAAAATATATCATTCATATGAAGGGCAGGAGTTTGGCAGAATGATTCATAGTGCATTTGAAAGCATAAAAGTCAAAGCTAGGGTCTCTTCTAAGCATGTCAAAGAGGAAGTTAGCTTAGCCACTGGAAGTATCTGATTGAATGTTGTATAAAAATCATATCACTGATGGGATAATGAGAACTGGTCTAATTTTTAAATAACCATTACTTAAACAAAATCAAATATTATTTTTTAAAAAATCAGCTACAACATAATAGTATAACTGGAATATGTGGACAAGTGTTAAACATATCACTTCCATTTTATAGCACTTGGACCAATATACATCAGTCTAAACAACTCTTTTCTACTAAAAGACCACAAGTGAGAGATTTTTGTGGGAAGATAAACCATAAGCTCTAGTGTTAGTATCAAATTTAGGTCTAGAATGATTAATTTTTTTTTCAAATCACAATGAAACACTATTAAATTTTTAATTAGCAATATAACTAGAAGAGCTATTCCTTGAAAACAGAATTATTTCTATTAGTTATGTACATAACATTCATCTTTTATGGTTAGTCTTTCTTTTCTCCCAAGAGCCTAGAGTTCATATTTTCAAAATGTGTAAAGAAAACACTCCATTATGACATGATACTATGCCTCCTGTTTCTCCTATGGCCTTGTACAGACATTGTACACATCATGATGGGAAAGGCTTCGACCCCAAGTTGGACTATGAGCTCACTTTTCTTTTCAGAGCCATAGGCAATTGGAAGGGCATTAGTTATGTCTGTTCATCAGGAAGGGAAGGCCAAAAACAGATTGCCACCTTCATAAACTAAGGAAATGTTGATGGTTACCTGGAATAGAATGTACCTTTCCATTACATATAAAAACAAGAATCATCATTTGTACTCTTTGGAAAATAGTCCTCAAACATTTTAAATTTATGGAATGCGTACCCTATAAAAACTTTCATGGCTCTTACTTTCTTCATTTACCCGCTCTCCTTGTGAGTACACGGGGAATGTCACTTGGATATAAGAGAAGGAGCAGTCACATGGTCTCTGCAGGTGCCACAACTTCCTCCCTGTGTCTTGAGTTTCAGTGCTCACCCCAGCTGGTCCTTGAGCACCCCAGCCAGCCAGGAGGGAGGTCTGAGGAGGTCAGAAGCAGTATCAGAGCCAGTGCTCTGAGTGGGAAGAACAGGATTGAAAGTATTTAAGCTCTAAGTCATAGGGGCACAAAGGTCTTCATAGCACTTTGCAAACATAAAACATGTTTGAGAAAACTCTAAGATAATGACCTGAGCCTAACAATCTTAAAGTCAGCCTCTTTCAAAATACTTATTTTAAAGATCACTCACTGGGCGTGGTGGCTCACGCCTGTCATCCCAGCACTCGGGAGGCAGAGACAGGAGGATTGCTGAGTTCAAGGCTTGCCTGGACTACATAGTGAGCTCAGGGTCAGCCTGAACTAGAGTGAGACCCTGTCTCAAAAAAAAAAAAAATCACTCTCCTGCTGGTTTAGGTATTTAAGATGTGACAATATTCTATAAAAATGCATTTTATGAATATTGCTGACTTTCAGGGTGATGGAATTGAAAACTTGTTATGATCAGGATATATGTCAGGATTTAGAAATCTTTGGATTGATTTGGAACATATTTCTTATAATGGATGGAAACGCAGAGTTACTAGGCTAGAAATATTCAAACTTTCCTTTGTATCTTCCAAGTGCTCTCATTAGACCCCACCTCATGAACTGGAAACTCTAACTTCAAGTTAAAACTAAAAACAAAAATATCACAATGGCTCAGAGAAATCTGATGGTTACTGTCAGTAGCTAATGAGACATGTGTCAAAAATCTATAGCATGTGATACTCCTCTACAGTTTCTTCCTGGGGATGTATCTATGTGGAGATTTAATAAAGACACAAGTTTACTTGCATTCATCAAATATTAAGTGTAACACACACTAACCTGAAAGAAAAATGTCATTTCTATAAAATGTTTCCTATATAAGTCACCACATTATTTCCTGCAGGAAAATGAAATTGACTAGTCATCAGTCATAAAATTATATAATTACCTCAGATAATTTGGCATTTTTTCTTTCGATTTTTTCAGAAGAAGAGAGTAAGTAAATATTTTCTCCCTTTGTCTTTCCATCTGTGCTCCTGCCATGGGAGGGAGGAGTCTCCATGATACTCTTCTTCGTTCTGTGTGGCTGGGAGGTCAGAGATGTGTTGATTTTTGAGACTGTTGCTTTTTGAGATCCTTCTGAAGGTTCCTTTCCCCTGCCAAGATGACAACCAGATGACATAGATTTGCAACATAGGAGGAACCAAATAATTGAAGCTGTTTGACACACAGCCATTCTCCCCCCTTGTTTGGCCAAGAGCGCACTGTTGCGCTTCTCTTATTTTAATCTTTCCTTGTCTCGCAGAAGTTCCCTCTTGCTTCTGCAGCTTCTCTCTTTTTATTTTCTCTGATCTCCACCACCTTTGTCCCTCTGCCCAAGTTTCCAACTCCTCAGGATTTGGAAAGACCCCAAATTTGCTCAGACAAAAGACTTCCTGTCTTTTGACAGATCTCTTGACTGCAGAAAGCACTCGCAGTTTTTCAGCATAGAATATAGTTGGTATTGTTTTCTTTTAACTTCTCATTATTCCCTCAACAGAAGATTCACTCTCACTTCAACTGGAACTGGTTCCGTATCTCAATACACGGCTGCACCTGTCACTGAATGTCCAGCATGGAGGCTTTCAGGCACAAAATAACAAAGAATATCGCTCTGCTTTGGAAAGAAATACAAAAACATCACAGAGCAGAAATACATTGTAATGGTGCCAAAGTCTGTTTTAACTAAATTTAGACTCTCTTCCAGTTAGAATTAACACCTTGGTTCAAAATGTTAATTCAAACTCTAAGACGGAATAGTTTTTCACCTTTGCACATTATTTTTGTGTTGATTAGATCCTGCCGCATTCTCTCAGAGACAGAGACTCATCTGGTGGATTTAAAATTCACTTGTTTTAAATAGATCTTGTTTGTTTCATTTGACTCAAAGTGTACAGCATCGGTCCAAATGGGTGCTCTGTAGGAAGAACGTTTACAGAACAATTCAAGTAAGGTGTTCCCACGAGAACTGGGTGCAATTTCCATGACACAGTCATCTTCAAAGGTGTGCTGACTCCTACTACATTTCCGTGACTTATTTATCAACAACACAGAGTGCAGGTGAATGTTTTTTCTCTTCCCTTTCAAATTGTTCTAGACAGCTAAGAAAAAGAACACAAGAAGATGTAAACACTTCAGTAAAAAACACTGTAACATCATAGGAATGAAAATATATTTTAATGATATCAGACTCCGCTTCAATTAAATTTAGTTCCTTGTACACCCAAATCACAACATATCTTTGGCGGCAGTGCGCTTTAATATTTTTCTCAGAAATTTCCCAAGAAACAGTAAGGTATTAAAATTCTAGACATATTATTTGTTGGAGACCAAGTGTAAATAGAAACAAGCTAAGCCTCTGAATGTTGCAGAAAACGTCTTCAAAATGGCCCATATGTTCTTCTAGAAAAAAGCAGCAGTCCTGACAGTGAACCATGAAATATTCTGGAGACAAATGGCTGAATGCCAGCGTCTGAAGGGACAGCATTTTCCACTTTAAATAACAGACAAAGCTTTAAAATGTTCTTGGTGATGTAGGCTTCAGTAAATCCTTCAAAGCAATGGAAAGAAAACCTTTCTTCTTAAGACTGATGCTAAGAGGGAGAGACAAAAATTAAGAATTGTTTTGCCAGGCAGCATGAAGAATGAATTGGTCTTTTTCTAGAATTCACAAAATTCAATGAATCAGTAGACTGTTAGGAATCGGGCCACACACACTGAAAACGATTCCTTGTGAGCAGAGATAGCAAAGATCACACAAAGCTCTTCAGAAAGCACTGATACAAGTTTTTTTTGTTGTTTAAAAAAAACCACTAGATTGTGTACTCACAGGAAATGAACACAGCTTATTTTTATAGACATCTGTGAAAGGGGGCACTTTGGCAAGGGTAACCGACGCTTAAATGAAAGATAAGCAATTTGAAGGTAAATATCAAAGTTTGTTTTTTAATTTCTCATTCAATTTCTGTTATTTCTAGTTCACTTACCCTGTCTCTAAAAATGGCAAAATCTCTGTCATAAAATAATTTGGACTTAATTGACATTCCCCAAGGCAAACAAGCTGGGAATACAAAAATTCATTTGAAAGTAAACACACTTTGATGACTACAAGAATCAAGTCAGAGCAGAGATTTGCTTGGCTCGGTCATTTTAAAGAGCCTGTCTTTACGTGGCCTATGACAAAAAGACAAAAAATTACAATGTATAAATTGTCACTCTAAAATGACAAATAATAGGACAGCTTGGTGCCTAAAACAATGGTCCCTTATTACAGGGGATACTTTTGCTTACATCACTCATTTATCCTTGATTTTTACTTAAAGCAATTTAATTTCTTGTTAGGTCCTGAAATTTATTCAACTAAAATCACAAGTTATTATTTTGATTTTGTTAAAATTTTTAAAGTAAGCAGAAAAAGAGAAAGAACTTTTAAGATTTCTTAAGAAAATTGAAAAATTATTGTAAGATACTGCTCTAAAATTCTGGACTACTACTACTAATTTTTGGCTTTTTGAATTTACATTATCCCTGTATTGATTCATCCAATATTAGGCTAGGATCCCATACATGTAAAAAAATACATAGGTTTGAGGTCACTAAATGATAAGATCCATGATTATGATTTCTCTTTATCGTGGAATTTTAATTTTATTTAAAAGTTTTTGGGGAAAGTCTCTTTTAAAATAATATATGTTAAATTTAAATTTTACATGTGCATTAACGTAAAATATTATTTAAAGTAATAATAGTGACATCCAGAAACAAGTTACACTTTATATACACTGACACGACAATTAAATCGATGTTGTATTCTCCACTAATTCTGCACAGGTGAAGAATATATTCAAATGTGGAGCACGGCTGCCCATAAGTCACCAGAAACGTTTCTGAGTGATTATGTCTGCATCTTGGAGTTGGATTTCAATTTTCGTAGGATCATCTTATGTGGCAATAGCATCTCCTCACCTAAGGGAAACATGGATGAGCTAAAGTATACCAGTATCGGTATTCTATTTGTTCTATTACACCCATCTAGTCTGACAATCTTTCTCAAGCACATATTCATATGCTGTCCTACCACAAAATGTGACCAAAATGCTGTCTGATGTTTTCCTGACCAAACAGACCTGCAAGGTTCCCCATTACATTTACTATGATGTATGCTGGAGGTACATTTTCAGGATGTAAACCAGAACTACATCTCTATTTAATCTAATTGATGGAAAATTTAACTACCCTGCACACATTTTTTTTTGTTTTTCTTCATGTGTAAACTCAAGGAAAATGTACAAAATATTTTTGCTTATGGGCTGTTTTTAGGTGATCCCCCCACCAACTCCAGAGGGCTGATTTCCTGAGGTCATTGCTACTGAGCGAAGAAGGGATGTGGGGCCCCATGACTTCATCATAAATCTGAGTTATTTAGCCAGGTTCTAGTTTACTTCCCCAGTATAAGGGACTGTAAAAGACTGGATGGTCGGTTGTTGTTTGATGGGTCATTTTCTGAAGGAAGACATTTCACTTTACTAGATTAGATGTTCACCTGGCCAGGAATGTGATTCTAAGGCAAAAGTTTAATGTGAATCCCCAACTCTAGAAGCCCAGCCTTGGAAAATCAATGACTAGTCCTGAGGAACCCAACATACACAAACCTGAGAATTTCTTCAACAGAAGTTTATAAATCTTTCTGATATCTTTATCCAAGGCCAACCCTACTTTTAAAGAGTCTCAACAAATATTTTCGTAGGATTACTGTCTAAATAAACAATTTGATTTATTAAGGTATGACATAATTCATGGACCCATATAAGGTAGGAAGGCAGATTTAGTGTAAGGAGAAGTAGTTACATATTTGTTGTTCAACCAGTGGACTTGATCATTAGGAACCAAGCAACATCTCTTCCTGTCCAGGCTCAAGAAGTATGTCTTATGTAATTTGTGGTGCCATGGACACTTTCCTAAATAACTTCATATCCCATCCCACTTCACAAGGCAAAATACCATTATTATAGTTGCAGCACCATAGTTCTTCAAAATGTGTTTGAATTGAAGCAATATAGTGCTGGCAACCTCAGCTACTTAGTACCATTTATGTACTTGCAAAGTTACTCATGATCTTGCATCATCCAACAGCTTCCAATGACTCCATCAAAGTTTATACTTATATTTTGTTAATGATAATCACAAAATAATTTTATGCTGAATATATAACACATTGTAAATTCATTCTGTAAGGTTAATTTTATAATTCAGAATTTTAGAGCTAAACATAAAATGGCACAGCCTTCAAACATATCCTCTTAAAATCTTTAGCCAAAATCATTGTATTTCTAGAAGGTTATTCCATCAAGATTGAGCATATTTCTGCCTAGCAGTGGGGAGAATTGGTGAAGACCTCATGAGCTGAGAAAGAGGAGTGGCCTCACTTTTCAAAAAACGATCCCTGTCTCTTGACCAGAGGAGCTAAATAAAGACTAACAAGAGGAAATTATGTAACCACATCAGTCATAAGGTCAGAAGGCCTGACTGGCATCATGAAGGAATAGTTTGAAAAGACTCAAAACAAGACAAGGTAGCCCCGTATTCAGGGTGGTCTTGGCATGTAGTACGTAACTTGCCACGGAGTAGGGCCATGGCATCACACAGGTAAAGAATACCTTCCGTGGCCTGTGCCACTGTCTGACTCTGTAACTGAGAGGAAGCATGGATCTGAACACAAGGAGGTGAGAACTGGCCTTGGGACCTGCAAGCATGTCTCACACTCAAGGGTCAGAAATGAACTATCAGCACCTCTAAGCTTTTAACTCATCCGTTTCCAAAGTTAGTGTGTGACACCCAAACTGAATATATCAAGAATAATATGGTGGCCTAATTTCACATGACCCTGCGGAAGAATTTCTGTGATTCTGGCTGAGGTACTTGCCATCCTGTCTTCAGTGCAGGGAGCAGGCACTCCAAAATGCCGAGTCCCTGAGATGCAGACAACAAATTGAGGGTGTTTGTTTGTTTGTTTGTTTTTGACACAGGGTCTCGCTTTGTAGTTCAGGCTGGCTCTGAGCTCACTATGTAGCCCAGGAAAGCCTCGAACTCAGCAATCCTCCTGTCTCTGCCTCCCGAGTGCTGGGATTATAGGCGTGAGCCACCACGCCCGGCACAAATTAAGGTTTTTGATTGCTGGTACCATTTTTCTCCTTTTTCTAAAAATTTTCTTAAATACAACTTCATATAGTATTAACAAGAGTCCCTTTCTATGTGATTTGTAATTTTATTTTGACATATGTTGCCAGGAAGTGGGCTACCTAATCATATTAAAATGATCTCCCAGGAAAGAATATGTATTTTACATTTCTAGTATGATCTATAAAAACTGGCCTAGGGTTAGTAACAAACATCAGCAAATATTTCTCAGGTGATGATATGTATTTACTAAATCCTATTAACAAGTAAAGAGTAATACTATTAAACAAGAAAAGTCAAGAGTCGTTAGTACTGTCAAAGTAATCATTGCTGGAAATAAATTTGGAGTAAAGGTAGCATTCTTCATTAGAATTATTTCCAGCTAAGGAAAATATTACCATATGCCAATTATTTGGCTGTAGTGAAATTGTCAGGTGGACTTTATTTTTTTCCAGAAATATAAACCAAATTCAGCATTTGTATTATTTCTTTTTCCTTGTTTTTTCAATTGAAGGTATATTTATGTTTTGGGTTGCCATTTTATTAAAATAAATTTAATACAGTTGTTCATTTCACATCAAATCTTGTAACACATTTTTATGGCTACCACCATCACATAATCATCTAGTATTTAGAATTAGGACAACATTTTTATAAGTGGTCTGCACCATAGTGATTCACATTTGCATGTATATAAATGCACATAACAGGGTATTTGTGCATTTGTATATTGTATGTTATATGTGTGACCTAACTCCCCAAGCAAATTATAGCCTTTATGCTAATGAGCATACTTCTCACAGAACATCTAGTACTTTTCCAGACAGAGGAGGAGGTGAGGAATTTCCTTCATTAAAGTTTGATCCCCAAATCCTATATTCCTAATCTTTGCAATCCTTTCAGGATCTTTAAAGCTCATTAAAATATGAATAATAGTTTTAAAAGACAGGCATCATTCATTACATGAAGTCACATTTAAGTAATACTGTGATAATAGATAAAATAAGTTATACAATTAAACTGTTGTGTATTTTACAGATGACATATAAACCGGCATTTGTTTACTTACAAACAGTTCTTCTCTAATGAGACCAAAATTAACACCACCTATAGTCACCATCTACCACCATCTACTACCAAATATGCTATGTTTTTAAATCCTGGAGGGCTGTAGTTACATTTTGCATATTTCTGTCCTCAAGTGAATAGCACATATTAGTGTGCAATAAATATTTATTAAGAAAATAATGAAAATCTACATTAATTTCTTCCTTACACTGACCTGAGTCAAAATATAGCAGCTAATGTAATTTCCATTCTTTCGTAAATTTTTACCAGAAACTCTGTGGCAATACTGGGCCAAGGGTGTAAACACTGTACAGGAAATCTGTTCCATGGTTATACAGCTTCCCAGCTCACTTTTATTATTTTTCTCAAGGGAAACTAAGCAGGAGGATAGAGGAGGCTTTCTTTTCCATTGTCACTGAGGAAAAAACAATAAAATCATGAGTCATCTTTGTTTTATGAATCCACCATATTACGCAAAACAGGAACAGAAGTTTTTTTTTTCAAATAAAATAAATGTAGGATGCTGGAGAACATGTGGATGAGGAGAGAAAAATAAAGTGAATGCGATGCAAACTTCAGAGCCTGGGTCAAATATTAAGGCATCACCAAAAGTATTCGCCATTTCCAAGAAGAGGTGCTCAGAACATGGTTCCATGACACTTCACATAAGATACTGTGGTAGAATTTCTTAAATCGTGATATATTTTGACCTATGTTAATGCACATCTTCTTCGTGTTTCAGCTCTGTAAGAGTGCAGAACACAGGAAAGTTGGGCGTTTTCTGACTATGCTAAAGTACTGATTCAGGTTCCAAACAATAAAGGTAATCTCCCTATTCACACCATTGAGTAGATCCTAGAAGGTAATAATTTTGCGTGCTCAGTTCAGGTTCTTGATTTCAATGCAGAAGGTTCCTCCAGATGGTAGGGCAGATGAGAGGCAAGACACATAAACTTTATTAGTATTGTTTCCCCTTTGACAAGATAGTGCCCCACATGGATGGGTATTGGCTACTCAGATGGAAAACAAAATCCTGTTTATCAGCTGCTTAATTGCACTCAGATATGAAATAAGTTTCCCAGCAGAGAAGCCCCCTCACGTTTCCATCTCTCAGCTAAATTATAAACTGTGCACAACCATGGCCGGCATCCAAATGTTCACCAGGGCAAGCACATCTGCACAGGTGACAGCCGCCCTTTCAACTCTGGTCAGCACCCCGACAGCTGGTATTGTCATGGGAAAGGGGGTGGGGGAGGTTTCTGGCCACTGTCATCCTTGTTTTCTGAAAAGAGGAAGTAACTGGGCGGAGTCAGAACACTGCAAACATTCCTGATGGAGTAAGTCTGATGAGTCTTGAAGTTCCCATCAAGTTGTCCGGATTTGGGAAATAGAGGGGTTATTGTTGTCACTGTCACTATGGATTATTTTATTAGTAAAATGTTTGTTTTGGAAACGTAGAACCTGGAGAATATTATTTGTTCTATAGTAAAATCATAACTCATACTCAAATTAATTTAAAGTCTTTATTAGGTCACTCAGGAATCACCAGTAGTGCTTCTTTGCCTGTAGAAAAGTGGATTTAAAGAGAAGTCTTCTTGGGCCGGAGGATTAGCTCAGTGGTTCCGGTGCCTGCCTCACAAGCGCAAGGCACTGAGTTCGATCCCCGGTGACCACATACAATGCTGGGCGTGGAGAGTCACGCCCACCAGCCATCAATGCCACATACCACAGTGCCGGGTGTGGTGGCTCACACCTGTAATCCCAGCACTCGGGAGGCAGAGACAGGAGGATTGCTGAGTTCATGGCAGCTTGCCTGGGCTACATAGTGAGCTCAGGGCCAGCCTGAACTACAAAGTGAGATCCTGTCTAAAAAAAAAAAAAAAATCAAAGAGAAGTCTTCTTTTGTCCTCTATGGAGAAGAGTTGAAAGGAACCCAAAGGTAAAGAATCTCTCTGCAACAGAGAAGTCTCAGTGTCCTAATAAACCCCTATCAAAAGTAAATACAAGGCTGGGGATTTAGCTCAGTGGTTCTGGCATCTGCCTGTCAAGTCCAAGGTCCAGAGTTCAGTCCCCAGTACCACATATCACAGTGCTGTGCATGGTGGTGCAGGCCTGTAAACTCAGCACTCAGGAGGCAGAGGCAGGAGGATTGCTGAGAGTTCAAGGTTTGCCTGGGCTACATAGTGAGTTCAGGGCCAGTCTGAACTACAAAGCAAGAGCTGTCTCAAAAAACAAAAACAAAACAAAGAACAAACAAAACAAAACAAAAAAACATGTAAGTACAATGTACAGAACACATGTACTGTACTGAACGCTATCTTCCACCTTGTTAATGTGTGTAGATTTTTCTGCCCTATGCATCATCTCAGTGACATAGAACATGAATCTCATTAAGAGCCATATGTAGAATGCGTGCTGCTTTTAGCTTCTTTTGACCTATACAGACCTCTAAATACTGATTGTGCTCAGTGATACACATATAGCAGTCACACAATTTCAGTAAATATTGATACTAACCCTTTCTCCATCCCTTTTTCCTTTCAGGAAATATTTGACCCTTATTTGTCCCAAGGACTAGTGGATCATTTTAGAAGATGTAGCAGTCAAACCTGTGACAGTAAGGTAGAGAAGAACAGGGCTCAATACATGTAATAAGATGCATGATCCTCTAGGTAGAGAAAGGGGGAAGAGATACTCAGGTTAACAAGTAGATCAAATTACGTGGAGGGAGGATTTCTTCAGTGTTCTTCCCACCAAAGTCATTTCCCTATTAACTTTTTTAGA
The DNA here is from genome assembly GCA_004025085.1 of Thryonomys swinderianus. Classification (NCBI taxonomy): domain Eukaryota; kingdom Metazoa; phylum Chordata; class Mammalia; order Rodentia; family Thryonomyidae; genus Thryonomys; species Thryonomys swinderianus. The sequence goes on from PVIC010010055.1 coordinate 27,648, forward strand.
CACTGTGGGAACATGAAGTCAGGTATGACCAGGTGTTTGACACAGGGGACCACAAAAACTCTTCAAATAAAGAGGGTGCACTTGGAAACTGTTATTTCTTTCAAGATTTTCAGCACAGCCCCAGATCTGTTTTGCAGGGCTGTAGTATCTTCTCTAACGTAAAAGTTTGATATTGTTGATGCCTTAATTACAGGTGGAAAAGGGAAAATAATGCCAGATTTAAATATATCCATTTAAATTGTAATGAGCAGACATTTGAAATCTTCAAGGGTAGCACTCCATGAAAATTGTGAGAATTTCTAGCTTCAATTGATTCTCACTTTAACACTTTGAGTAAGTGTAAAAGTATTCGTTAAAAAAATAACCTATATGTGAAGGGAAACTTAATTTTACAATTGCAATTCCATTATATGCTTCTAAAAAAACTCCTTACTCATACATTTGGTTCTTTATGACAGTTTTTCCCGAAGTTTCATCATTTTCTTTCTTTAGGGTATGAGAAAATCAAATATTCTTTCTACAGAATATCTTAGTATTAATTTAAATTACATCTATTTTATATGTCTTGCTATCCTATCAGGGGTTTTTTCCTTCATTGAGTTTATTTGTACATTTTAGACATACATTACGATCCCATTCAACTTTGAGAATTTGTACCTGTATGTGGTATATTTTGAGTTTTTTGTTGGTTTTAATTGTTTGCTTTTATGTGGTTTGTCTCCGTTTAGTTTGTTGAGATGGGATCTTGCCATGTAGTACAGGCTGGACTTGAACTGGCTGTGTAGTGCAGGCTGGTCTCAAATTGAGGATTCTTCTGTCTCAATCTCCCAGGTGCCCAGATTATAAGTGTGTGCCACCTGGTTTAAGCTTCCAGAATTATCACGAGTAATTCCAACTTCATAACAAAACTGACAATTTCCAGGAAAATATTCCTAAGTGCCATAGTAGAATAGCTTCCCTGTCCGACATAATGAGATGTACTTGTCAGCATGAAGTGGAGACTGCCTTCCACACACTACCCAAGGCCAGTCTCAAAGGCACTGACCAGTACTGAGTGCTACATTTCATCTATCCTTAGAATAATGTCAATGATTTTGATTTTTTATAATTGCAACTAGGCAATGGTGTCCTTCTGGATATAACATAATTTATTTAATCAATCTTTACAGTTCACATTTAAGTTGATTCCATTTTAATTACCTGGATTATATGATTATTTGTTTTGGATAAATTCCAAGTAGTGGAATTGCTAGGATATGCATATATTCAAGGCTTTTGACTTATAGGGCATTTGGTAGGTTTTTTTCTTTCAAAAAATTTACAGCAATTATATGCACATAAAAACTGTGTAAGTCACTATTCTACATTTTGAGCATATGGCCTGGAGCCCAAGGACAGGGAGGATATGGTGGTCATTTTAGGTGTCATATCTATGTCAATTTGAATTTCCATTCTCAGTCAATGCAACTCAGAAGGTAAAGTTTCAGCTGATCTGAAATTTGTATCTGTTCCTCCATAACTATTTTATAATACAAAATAAACCACTCATTTATTAAAGTTGAATATCAGTAGAGAACCGTAGACTTTTCCAAAGCATCAAGAATTTCAGTTCCCATCATGAGGTTCTCCATTCAGCATCTATTATTCTGTGTATGATCTGTTTAATCTTCCCATCTGTCCACCCACCCAGCCACCCACCCACCCACCCACCCATCCATCCATCCATCCACCCATCCATCCATCCATCCATCCACCCACCCACCCACCCATCCACTCACCCATCCATCCATCCATCCATCCACCCACCCACCCATCCACTCACCCATCCATCCATCCACCCACCCACCCACCCATCCATCCTTCCATCCATCCATCTACTCATCTATCCATCCATCCACCCATCTATCCATTCATCTATTCTTCAAAAGGAAAATGCAGGGTTTGGACACTTTCCCCATGAATTCCATATGGCATCTGTGTCTTCACTCATCTCAGTCCTCTTCCAGCAAGCTTTTTTTCTCCTTGGTTTCACCTCCCTTCCTTCATCTTAAGTCCCATCTCCACCTCTGTCAGGCTGCCCCTGAGTCCCAGGCCCACAGCAATCATTCCCTCCATTTCTCAGCCCTGACACTGCATCATGATATCCTAGAGGACAAGTATTGGCTACAATACAGTTACTAATGCATTTAGCCTTAATTGCTTTCAGGAGAAAAGCATTTATCACTTACGGTTTGAGAATGAGGATCAGCTGAATATTTCATCCCTTCTCCTGACCACCTTGTTCTTTGACACTAGACAAAGAAACTATCAGTCTCCATAGCTATAACTAGCTCATAAAATAATTCTCTGACTCAGAAAATGTATAAATCTCTCTATCATTTATGATGATGATGATTGACTTAGATTTTTATATTTGAAGACTCTGAGTTTTTACTTGAACTTTCACCAGAAGTTGTCAAGATATGAATGACCCATAGGTCATTATTTTTCAAGATAATTGGAATTTCCTCAAGTGTAGAGGAGGTATCTTGTTAAATATATATGAAATGCAGAACTATATATCTTTATTTTGAATAGTGGCTAGTGTGAAGTACTTACTATTATTAACATAAGTCTTTCTTACTTTTTTCATAATTATCCTAAACTCCTCAACCCATACAACCCACAAAGAGACCTTTGGTTTCAAATAAGAATTATCCCATTATTATTCTAAAATATCCTTGTAACTACTTAATGTTAAATGATAATTTTTGGTCATGTGAACTGAGCTCCTACCCCAGAAAAGAGAAAATCGTTCTTTAAATGTGCATAAATTTCATGTCATTTGTTAAAAGTTAAAAACCTATTTTCTTTCAAATGAATTTTCACTCCTATCACAATTCTATATGATTTTCATACCTATGTTCATTTAATAACCAAAATAGTACCAGACTTCACTCCTGAACTTTACAACGATTTTATCTCTGGCTTCCCAGTTTAATATCTGTAAATCTGTCAGTAACAATTATGACTGGTGATATTTTTCATGATCTTTTTCCTAGGAATTTCTGTGAGGGTCATTATAACTAAGTCACACCAAGAATTACTACAAATAGGGGCTCTGTGAAAAAATTATTCAGGTTTCCATCATAAGCATTACTGCTTTGGTCTCTAAAATAAACACTCAAATGTTGAAGCCTATTTTGTATCTACTGTTAATTAAAAAATAGAAAAATACAAACAACCCTATTTACTTTTTCATACAAAATAAATTTTATAAGCAATCAGAACTCTTCATATGATTAATTTTGTCACACCGTGTAAAAGTAATGTCATGACTGAGCTGAAGTCTGCTCTAAATGACTTTTTCTCGAGTATTTTCAATTTCCAAACTTTAAATATGTAACACATCATTATCCATACATACCATTCTATCAGGTTCATTCTTTTAAAACAGTTTTTTTATTTATTTTTTATTTTTTAGAAAGGGAAAGAAAAATGTAATCAGAAAACATAAGTTCCTTCTATTTTCCTCTTTTATTCCCATTGCTGTCTCTCCCCTCTTCCCTCACTTCCGGCAGAAGATGTGGCACATCCGTGAACACCCGCCAATGGAGCTATACCCGCTACAGAGCACGATCTTTGCACCCTCTACTGCTCTCCTGGATGCGCATGAGCAATTTGACCCACCTTCCTACCCACCATACAAGACCTAGAAACTTCAGGCTCTGGGTAGCTGTATCTCTTACTCAACCCAATGAAACTGAGAATAGTTCTTTGTCCTTCCGCTGCAGAATGTGCCCATAATCTGAGAAGATGCCAAACTGATTTTAATTACTAATTATACAGCATTGCTCTCCGTGTATTATGACCGTACCTGCTTAGTTCATGCAACAGACGATTTAATATCTACTGCGGAAATAACTCTTAAAACCTTTCCGATTTCCGCCCTTTCTGGCTTGCTTTGGGATGCCCGTATGTTTGTAGGGATTTATAACTGCAGGTGCCTGAAGTCAAGCTTCAGTTCTAGCAAATGTGGGGTAGGTGCGACTTTAAAACAAGCTGATCAGACATTGAAACAACAAAGACAGGAGGATTAAGGCAGTCCGCAAAGATGAAAGTGTAAAGAGATCTTGAGGGAAAATAGCTTGAGAGGAACCTTTTAAAAATCAAACAGAAAAACTCTCATCAATTGGCTCTTCCTCCTTTTCAAAAATGTTAGCAACATATGCAAGAAGTTTTATGTATCAAGTCTCATTTTTTATTGTGGAAAAAAGAAGAGTCAAGTAAGTTCATAACCCTTCCATAATTTTATCCCAAGTTACTTAAGCATTGCTGTCAATAGAAAAAACAATTTTGAGAACAGCTTCCAGGAATAGTACGCAGAAGTGGAAGGAAGCCCATGTACTCACGTGGAAATACTTAGCTGCTTCTCCTATACTGAGCTTGTCTGTGCATCATAGGGACTCATGACATCTTTCCTTGTTACGTATACGCTTTTCTTGTTCAACAATGCCAAGAAGTGATACCTCGGAGACTGAGAATGATGCTGACAGTCACCTGCCACTCACTGCCCTTTATTAACTGACAACCTCAGGCATTCAGGCGTGGATTTAGGGGTGCCCCCCCTTTCACTTTATTTTTAAAGGGGCTGGGGGAGGGGGCTGAGTATCAGAGGACTCAGTCCTGAATAGACTTTTGTTTTGCTCTTTCTTTTACCTCTTGACTGTGTCAAATGCAGTGTGTCTCTCATGCAGTTTCTCTCTTTAGAGAGCCTTAGCTGGGCCAGCTAGTTAGTATTCAGGGACAAGGCAAAGAGGATAAAATTCTTCTCTCTGCTTGCTGAGACTGCAAATAAGCAATTAGACTAAAAGCAATGCATTGGAGAGCGAAGGCCATTGCAGACATCATTGTTGACTGGGACCTGCCAATATAACTTTAAAATTGAAAAAACTTCATAGGAGGGAGAAACAGTCACTTCAAGGCACATAAGTTGGTTAAGACACTAAGTCCGTATGTGCTGCAGACATTTCTTCTGTGTGATGTACTCTGTGAACTGTAAGATTTTCCATTTAATCTTGTTTACTTATTGTAATGAGAAACAAATGGGTGAAATTAGCAATGGTGATAGAAAATTCAACCTTTTATTGTATCACATGTTATGAGAATGGTTTCTGGGTTGGCATGGTACTCCCACTTTCATTTGAGCTCCCTTTAAAGGACTGTAATGGAGGGCTGAAGGTTACAAAGTGTTTTATGCCTGACCAAGCAATATCGTGTAACTCTGGCAGTTATATGAAGGCTTTAGAGCAACACACCCTGGCCTTTTTCTGGTTATCACTGATGGTATGTGAGCTAGTCCTTAAGATTCTATTTCCTCACTTCTTTGGTGCAAGGATTTTATGCTGAGTTCTAACAATTGATGCACTTACCTTGTAAATGTTCAAGTGCGTTTACACTGTTAGTAACACTGGGATTACCTCATTCCATTTTGTGATAGACCCATCTCCAGTACACCTCCCCAGCTGATGGGACATGGCACATAGATCTCCTTGACTTCATATCCGTCCCTTTTTCTCTCCCCACCCCCACCCTTCCACATTTCCCAAAAGTTGAGAAATGCTAGCCTGATGAATTTATTTTTACATGTTCTAAGCCAGGAAAAAGAAAGGAATCTGGATTATTGACATTCTTTTACCGGAACTACAGTAGACTAGAGTTAGCAGAAAAAACTGCTAATCATCACAGTTTTCGTGTTGGAAGCAATTTGCCTATAATTAGTAAGTTGATAAATACCAACAAAATGGGTGCTAAAACGAACAACTCTTGTGCTGAGAGACATTTGACTCTACATTACACTTTGCATTTTTATATATGCAGCATTACATTTTGTTACAAAGAGCGACAACTTTAGTGGCAGCTGAAGCACTCTAATCTGTCTTCTGAAGAAGAGCAGACATACATCTTAATATAACAACTGCTTTTATAAAGCATATCTGTTTTTTCAAGGAGTAAGCAATACAAGGCTAAGAAAAGAAGTTGTGTTTTTCTGCATATATATAAAATGGTAGCAGAAGATGGAGGGCTTGTTTGGCTGGGGGATGAAATGGCATAGTGTATAAAATTAAATGGTACCAGTGTCACACAGTGAATTCTCCACTGCTAATACCAAATTCAAATTTGAAGTGTAGACATTCATGTTCCACATTTCACAGGAAATGATTGTTCTGCCAAATGTTTCAAGGTCATGTAAAATCAAACCTATAACCATATTTGTTTAAGTCCAAAAGGAAATGAGAATACTGTACTGAAAAGTGAGATGAATGTTTAATTCAAATAAAGAAAATATAGTATGTTTTATTTCTGAAAGCAACCAGGCTCGTATATTTGAAGTGCTTTAATGAACACTAGCTTTTCTAAGGTTCTAAATGATAACAGGTGCAATGTACATAACAAACAAAAGCACATGATGGCTTTGTTAATGGAATGCTGGAATTCCAGCTCATTCGTAATCATCAGAGAAGATAATATTTCACTAAATGCAATCTGGATGTCCTAACAGAACAAGAGGTTGCCCTAAAAAAGAAAGAATGAGGATATAAAATTCTTTGTGTGAATGTGATTGGGAAAATATTGCATCTGTCTAGTGCTGTTTAAAATGGCCACTGGTGTTTATAGATGTTATTCCAGGAGCATCCTTTCCTACACCACAGGCCAAGTCACTTCACGAAGATATTAAGATTCTGCGGTGTCCTCATGGAAAAGAACATGTGATCCTTCTTATCATGACTGCTAATGTAACTCTTAATATAGTTAATATATTTGGACTATTATTTTTCTTTCCTTTTATAAACTCAGACCCTCTACTCCCAACCACTGAATGAGATATAATAAATGACCACAGGCAAAGTAAAGAATGAGATTTTGTCCTCTTCAGAACACTTGATAATGGGTGGTAGAGTAAGCCATTTCAAAGTCATGTAAAATATCTCAAATATGTCAAGGAAAGAAGAAGCTGCAATTCATTATTTCACTACAATAAATATCATAAGATAAAAGAGTTTAAAATATCAAGTCTCTGTTTTTATTTATTTACAGTTCATAGTAACAATATTATATTATAAACATTTTCCTTATTTAAGATATAGTTTATCTTTGGTCAGTAGTCAGTAGAGTTTATAAAATAAAAACAGACATTTTGAAGGAGAATATATTTCAATCATTAGTGAATCATTTATTATTTTTTTATAATTATTATTTGTCCTAGTTCAAACTTTGGCTTCAATTCATTGTGCATATATGTTTGTAATGAGATTTATTTATAAGATAGGATCAAAACTCATTTTTATAAGCAAATCCTTCATGGTATACTATTTTATAAAAACAAAGTATTTTAAGATGTGCATTTTAATTTTAATATCTTTGGGAAAGTCCTTCATTTCTCTAATTTCTACAGTAATATATTAATAAGTACCTACGATTAAAGAGTGGAGCTACACAACTAGGATTTTGTCAGTTTTGCTGCCATTTTTGCCAATAGTATTTAATTTATTTTTAATCATTTCTTCAACATATGGTGCCATTTAAGAGATAATAGTATTTTTTCAAGTGTCACAGAACTTATCTCCGTGGAATATTTCTTCCTTTATGAAATAAAGTTCCATAGAGTGAGCTGTGAAAGCCTCTCTTTGTGCCTGGCCCATTCCCCTCTTTGCCATTCAAAAACAATGGCGACACATGCATGGGGTGACAAATAGCATTAGTGTAATAAAGGAGTTCAGCCAACACAAAGCATGGTCGTATATTAAATTGTTTTTTAAAACACTGACCTAAGCACCTCTTGAAGACATCAGGAGTAAAATCTAAAGAAAAAATCAAGGTATTTGGGAGTGCAATGGGCTCTCTGTCATAACCCACGTAATTGCTGATTGGCCATCATGTTAGCTTACGATTTCTTTGTCAGATATTATTTCATATGTCTTTGTCTAAGGAGAGATTTGAAGCCTTTTTTTCTCCATTTGGGAGACTGCTGTCAGCCCCAGCCAAGCCTCCCAGGGATGCAGTAATGTGTCCAAAGAGGCTGTTGGTAAAAAGCCTGTGAAGCAGGCCCTCATTTCCACTCACCAGGTCAACGCATATGTTTTACCAAAAGAAAACATCTAACATTTCAACACAAGCTTCAAACACGAGGACTGTGACTTAGTGACTATGTTTCATTAGGACCCAGTGTTGAATAACTGGCCCACTCCCGGACAGAATAGAATCTGACATGGGTGTTATGTCACCTTCCTTGGCAAGTGGTGATTTTTCTAGAATATGATGATTTATAAAGCTTTTCTAAAAATGGTTGGCATTCCTTACTTGATGCTTTCCAACACAGAGAAGAGTAAAACAGGGTAAAAAGAAGTTCATGTGTCACATGTTTACTGCCTCCAGAGAAGTTACATAAGATGTCTATGGAAAAGCTTTTCATATCTGCAACTAAAAACAGGAAAGGGAATAATTGTAGAGCATAAAATAATAGCACTATTTTTTGAAAGCTCCAACTATGTGGAAAACTATTCAATTAGACCCCACAGTTACTTTTAATGAGGGTTGTTGTGGAATAAGTGGAAACATCTGTTACCCATGAGCCACCACCGTGGCTACACAAGAAAAACAGTTCTCTCTTCTATTGATCAGGACTGGCCTTTATGGAATAGTCATGTTAGTAAGCTCTAAACAACCATGCAAATCTCTAAACCAAATTAATTATTCTTGGCATTCCCAAGAGACAGTCATACATTCACTTTTTACCAAAGGCAAAGAGCAGGGGACCCTTTCCCTCTACATATTTTACTACGGTTAGTGGTGCCTAATTGTCCTACTGTACGTTTCCCTATTTTACCAGCTACAGTCTGAATTCATTCCCATCCTTTCCTTAAAAGTTTGAAACCCCCTAGTGACAGGAATATTAATGTGCCAACACTGTCATATCTATTTCAGCTCATACATATGCAATGTCTTTGTTTTCAAAGATTTATGTCAGACTTTGCTGAAGTGAGGTATTCTACCATTTTAGATAATAGCATGCCAAAGTGATGTTATCAGCCACATTCAGCACTCACTCAAGCAAATGGGAGGAGCCTCCATTCCTTCATGGCTTAAACTCATAGAAACTGTTATTTATCCTTATTTGATGAGAAAATCTTTCGGGGGAAATGGTGTATTTTTAGAGGAAGATTATGGCCATCCTGTGGATTATCTTTTAATTAAGAATGGATGATTTGTGCTCACTCTGCTGTAGCAAATGTCTTGCTGCTAATGAAGTTTAAAAAGACTTACTTTATTTAATTACAGCTAATCACCAGAGTAAAATGTGGAAATTTCTTTGATCCTCCATATATTGTGGTAATCCCTATGGCGGATACCATCTCCTCAAAATGTTTTGAGATTTTTGGCTGGTCATATTTTGGCAAAAGGTGGAGCTACCTTACTCTAAGAAATGATTTAACTTCTTCTGTTGTTACTGGCATAAAAATGACATGACATTTTCTTAAAAGCCATGATGGACTTTTAGAGAAAGGGTGTTGTGATATTCAAATAATTGAAATTTGTATTTCACCCAAATATATGGATGGCTCTTTCCTCTTGCTCATTAGTTCAGTTCAACCAAAATTAGTAGACAATGTCAATGGACCAAACTGTTTCAGACACTAGAAACAGAAATATGAATAGAACAGTGTGGGCCCACTGTACACAAACCTTTAAGGTGCCCTATGCTCACTTTCCATTGAAGTTAAAACCATGTGGATAGAAATGTACAAATGTGCTGTAAAACCAAGAGTTCTTTTTTTGTATTTTGTTTGGTTTATTTTCAAAATATCAGATTAGAGTTGCTTTGCTAGGTAGGACAAAATAAACCTATCTTTTTAAAATCTCAAGCCTTTTCTGAGATTTTTCTTTGTAAAATACAACATATTACCAAGTTCTCTAGTGTTAGTCTTTTCTTCATCTTGTAGGAAATTATCTTGAGAACACATTAATGCAGCCTTTATTCCACATGTGATCTTCCTTTGATTCTTCATCTTTATGAATCTCAGACTTAATCATTTCTACAGAAAGTAGAGTGCCGTTCTTTGGGGTGCTTTCTGATATTTACTCTCTCAAATGTAAATTTATTTTATCTGAAATAAGGGGCCACCCCATTAGATAGTGTAATTTATGTTTCGAATCTGGGAGGGCATTCTGTTTTTTCCAAAAAATTACCTTCCTTCTCCTGTTTCTGCTTTTGTTCTATAATTTCAACCCATGTAATCCAGCCAATAGTGGCTTCTTGGCACAAGGGCTCTCAGAGACCTAAGTCATGTAGGCTCCTCAGCAAGAGGACAGAGGGCCGGGGTCAGCAGAGGCCTGTGTGTGGCCAAAGAGGCAGCAGCAAATTGACTCCTCCTCCTCCTGCTGACACCACTTAGAGCCAGGAGCAAAGCTGCCCTTGCAGAGAACAGATGGGTGGAGGTTACTGGAAAACAGGATTTTCCTGGGAAGTGTGTCTGTCTAAACTAATCGCGGTGAAAGAGAAATATATGTTTTCGTGCATAACTTCGTGATTTTTGTAATTGATTGCTTTCAAAAACGAAAAACCCAACTGTCCTTCAAAAAAGAATTCTCACAGAAGGGGGAGGGTCGTTAGTGAAATAAAAACAATTCCTTTTGAAACTATATAAATAATATATTAATTTGTTATTTTATATCCTGGAAAAAGAAGAAAGTCATCTAGGCAGAACTATTTGCTTTACGTCTCCAAACGTATTCTAATTTGTTTAATGAGTTTGAGCTCCTATAATGTTGTTGTTGTTTGGTTTTCCAAGATGTAAGCATTAGGTTTAAAATAGGAGTGCTGCCGTTCTGTGTTCAGTCTCTGTATCTTATACCCCTATGTCCATAAACACAAAACATCGACAAACATCTCCCCAAGTGAATGCAGAATACACCCCTCCTCCTCAGCACACTTCACTGTCCACGCATACACACACACACACACACACACACACACACACACACGGCCATTTACACGCCACTTGCTCGCCACTCCCGGCGCCCCTGTAGTAAGTATTTAAACTTTCAAAGTGAGGTTGGAGGAAGTTCTTCCAAAGTGCAATTCATGTGTCTTAAAAAATTAAGCATTATGAAGTAGGAGAAGCAAACAGAATCTGCAGTTAGTTCCTGTGATACGTGAAACATCTGCAGTTTTGTTTCCCTCGGGAGTCAGGGTTGTGCTGAAGTCACATCCTGATCACATCTGCACATCGCTGAGAGCTTCTGCTCTATTCTTCATGGTCTGCTGATGAGAGATTCTTTAACATCTCTCCAGTCATCAAGACCCCAGTTGGATTTCTTTGCTTGTGACAGTCTTAAAGGTGGTTTCATTTACACTTGCTAAAATGTCACAATATAGAGAGATATTTTCAGTTTGATGTTTCATCCCTTCCTTTTTTTATCCGGATGCTAGTTTTAGCTTTTCAAATGAATGTCGAGCTCAAAATAGATTTTCCATGAAATATATTTTGTCTGATTCTTGAAACACCATGTCTGCAGCAGGAAAAAAAAATTTCCAAAAAAGTTTTCAACAAGCAATGGCACCTCTGTTCCTCACTGTGTTTCCACAGCAGCCACAAGGTCATGTTCAACAACCAGCAATGCAGTGCTCCTCCTACTCTCAAGGTCAGCTATGAACAGAGTCTGAATTGCATCACTTCCCTACTGACCACAATCATATCAGAGCTGAGTAAACGGCCAATGAATGATGCCATTAACTATGTAGAAAAAGAGGTCCCTTTTACATTTTTAAGACCTTTCCAAATCCCTTCTCTTCCAGAAAGACATTTGGAAGACTTTTTAGGGGGTTTTAAGCCATTAAAATAATATAGGAAAATGAATGACATGATCTGAAATTACCAGAAAGGATTAGTTATACTGTTAGATGCATCTTTTTTAGTGTAAATACATAAGATAACTTAAAAAACCCTTACAGACACTAAATTTCAAAATGATGAGTTTTTAGAGTTAATTTTCTTCACTAATTTGGTGAATGCTTTTCTTTATTCCTCTGTGGTTTTTAGATGTCACACAAGATGCTTCACTGACATCTTTATTAAAGTTGAGGTCATGAAATATTGTACATTTCATTCAAAGTATTTAGGATTTATAATGTAAACTTGTCATGGTTAGAAATACACACAATTATTTTTCTGTGTTTAATTTAATGAGACATACTTTGGTCTGTTCCATAGCATATATTAGTGGACATCTTATGAATATGCTAAAGAGAACATATACTGTACAGTATAGGAACTAATAGCTATAATGTTATTTAAGCCAAATATATTGATGGTAATGTATACTTTGATGATATTTTTGCCTGGTTCTTCTATTGATAACTGAAGATAATTTTTTTTGAAACAATGTCTCACTTTGTATTTCACACTGACCCTGAGCTTACTATGTAGCCCAGGCTAGCCTCAAACACAGCAATCCTCTACCTCTGCCTCCTAAGTGCTGGGACTATAGGCATGAGCCACCACACCCAGCATTGTGGTATGTGGTACTGATTGCTGGTATGTATGAGTCACTGTGCCCAGTATTGTTGTACGTGGTTACCGGGGCTGGAACTCAGGACTTTGTGCTTGCTAGGCAGGCACTGGAGCCACTGAACTAAATCTCCAGCCCAGGGAGGGTAATTTTTAAAATACCCAACTACAAAAGCAGATTTGACAAAAGTCCTTTGTATCACAGATTATGAAACTTTTCTAGATCTATGATGTATCCTCTTGATGAATTCACCTTTTATCATTATAAAATGCACTCTATTTTTGACAACAGTCCCTGTCTTAGGGAACTCAGAAGTATTTTCCCCACCTCACAACAGCACATCTGGCTATGAACTCATCAATGGTTGATTTGGCTGCTGAATATAGTGTCATATCATAATCAGATCACCTTCTCCAAATCCCACTAATCTTTTGGGGGAACATTGTAAATCCACAATGAAATATTCTGTCCCAACTCCCCAAAAGCTTATGTCAACTGATTATTTAAAATACACTTACTCCATCTGTAAGAGTCACCCAAGTTCTGACAGCTCCATCATTGCTGAAAGTCCAAGTCCAAAGTTCTCCTTTGAGATTCAAAGGCAAACTCTTATCTATGAAAATTTTAAAAAGCCACTATAAAAATAAAAAAGAAGGAACTGGTGGCATACAACAACATAGATAGACATTCCTGAAAAGAGGAATGGGGAGTAGAAAGGAATAGACCAGAGCTAGGTGAAGTTAACAGGGCAAATGTTAAATCCTGTAACTCTGTGTGCTGCACACGGAGAAGGCTGTGATGAGATGTGGGCACTGAAGGATTCAGACACTCCTGCCTCTGTGGCTTTGGTGCTCACAGCACAAGTGGCCTCTCTTTGGGGCTGGCTTCACTCACAGTCCAAGGCATTCCTCAACAAATGTGCCATATTTGTGCTGTCACCCACTTCCTGGAGCCACCACTGCATCTGAGCTTCACTTTCAAAGCTTCATGCATTTCCTTCTCCTGAGCTCCTGGCAGGGACCATGACCCTGGCACACCACATTATCTGGCCTCCCAGGAGTATAAGCCCTCATGACCCTACAGCTCTTGCATTACGCATGCCTGAGAAAACAACATCACATGTGTGATGCCAAGGCCTGCTGCCGGCTGAACGCATAGCCTGGCCCCACTAGACAAGAGCTGCATCCATCTCTGAGTGTCTGAGTGGCTGAACTCAGGAACATACTTCCCCAGCCAACTTTTAAAGATGAGAACACCCTAAAGAAAGTCTTACAGAGGAATCTACCCTTTTATGTACTTGAGACTATAATCAGCGGTGCCTGTCTATTTTATAAAATACCTTCATGTTATCTTTCCTATTGCCCTCTTGCAAAGTACTTGCCTTCTTTTCAATTCTCATCTTTTCAGCAACCAAATGTTGCTAGTTCTCCAACTTTTGAGATGCTTCCTTTCTGGGAAGCTGAAAATTTTTCAAATCAGTAAGCTCTGCTTTTTGCTCCTGATTCCCATTGTAGATCTGTAGAAAGAAGCCTGCAGTACCCATACCACAACCTAAATGCTGGGTTCCCTTGACATTTTTTTCAGTCGATCAATTATTCCATCATCTTTACATTTGACCTCACATAATGTTTTTAGGACAGGGACAAAACATAAATAAATTATTTACCACAATGTAATACATACAACCTCTAATCTACTTCCTTATCTAAGCCCCGTGACCCTAATATTCATGGTTCACATTTCTATTAGCACCTGGTCTTCTGAACTCTGACCAGAAACTCTCATCAATCTCAATTTCAGCATTTTAAAGCAACCTATAATCTTACATCTCCAAACTTTTCCAAACTCTTGCTGGAAATCAGTTCTAAACACTTCTGAACTACATGTTGAAATAGAGTCACAGTAATGACTCTAACCATGTGGACAAAGTTAGAGGATAGTCAACTTTTCCATCTCAGGAACAAAATACTCAATTCTCATTACTTAAAGAAGTAGAGGTTTATTTTACCCCACAAGTCATTCTGCAGTTATCTGGATGCAAGATAGAAAGGACATGATGCAAAAGAAATGCTGTCCAACCCTTGGGCATATAAGAAACAAAGAGAAGATGGAAGTTCTAGAGACAAGGTGGAAGTTCTAGCAACAAGGGAAAACCACTCTGGCTCATACCCGCAGGGATGTACCCCTTGGTACCAGGCCGTATTTCCCAATAACATATTCAATTACAGAACCATAAGTAGGCTAACCCACTCATAAATGTAGCAACTCCATGATCCAATCACCTCTCACAAGCCTCATGAAATTTCAAGAGATTATTTTAGATAAAGCCATAACTGTTCAATTATGAACCAATATATAATTATGAGTAGTGGTAACATGGTAATATATAATTATGAATATGTATAGCAAATTGAATAGTAGCATTTTAAAATACATATTCTATCAGAATTCAACCTTATTTAGTTTTTGTAGATAAAATTAAGTCTATGCTGCACCTTAAATATAAAACTGATGCTCTTATAGGTTTATAGGAAGAGGCTAGACACACAGAGAACCACAGAGAAAACATCACCATGTAAGGAAGAAGGTAGAGATTGAACCCATTTGAGTACAAAACAAGGAATGATAAGGAATATTGAGACCAAACAGAACATACCAGAGAGCTGATTTAGTTCCCTCATCCAGACTCTGTTTCTGGCTTGTGGTCTGCCGATTTCCCACTCCTTCACATTTTCTTGTGAGGACACTAATATCAGCCTGGGAACAGAACCCTCTTGCCTGCATCTAAATCTGACTGCCTCCTACAGTCCACAATTTCAACTGCTATTTCAAAGGAATGATGGTGTGTTAATTACTTTTCTCTCATTGTTGAGACAAAATACCCAACAATCAAACTTAGAAAGGAAAGGATTTATTTAGATCATAGAGTTTCAGTCCACAAATCGACTGGCTCCAAGCCAGAGGCAAACAAGCATCACTGAGGAGAAACAACATGGCACACACTGGCAGCAAAAGGGAACAGAGGAGGTCCCCAGAATCTTTCTCCACCTTTTATGCCATCCAGACTACCAGGATGAGGGCAGCGCTGAATCATTCACTCATGTGCAGTGGTTTAGAAATCCCACGCTCTTAATCCCAGCATCACACATTCCAAATTCAGTCACCTCTGACTGACAGAGGACACCCAGACCCAAACCAGAATGTAAGGTTTCCATAGATGAATTTTGAATCATACAATTCAGTTCACAACATCTATCAATAAAATTATTTAATAACATTTTCATTGAATTTAGAAAAAGAATGTTCCACATACCATGTGAGCCTACTGAAGTGAGGGTCATGCCACTCAGAACTGCCCAAGCACAACTGCACTCAGTCATGCAAAAATTATCTGGGAGCTGTGTCTATTCACTCACAGTTGGAGATTGAAAAGTTTCTACTAAATACAGCTTTCTTTTATAATATAAGGAATGAGCAATATTTCAACAGAGTTCAACTATAGATCAATGTAGAAACAGCGAGAGAGATCTCAACATACATGGTAATATATAATTATGAATAGCATTTCATCTTCCTGAGCCTTTTAATTTTTGTAACACAGTTCTTGTGCTTGAACTCAAATGGAGAAATAATTTTATGGAATTTTGTTTAGCATACTACTGTGCAGTATGTTCATACAGTTGTAGTTTGCTCAGAAGAATATCATACTTGTTAAGGGACCTTGATAAATGCAAGGGAGAAAGTATAAAGTTTTATGATATTAATAGAATGCTAACATAGTTAAGACTGTTCTAGAGATCTTCACATAATTTAGAAAATTTCTCTTCATGTATTATTGAGGTATAACTTTTATCTTTAATTGATTTATTGGTATTATATTATAGTATATATTTTCATATGTATTATAATATATATTACATTATATAGTATATATATATATATATGTATAATTCAACATGAGAATTTGCACCTGTACATGACACATCTTGATTTCCAATTTTTCCCATTTCCCTGCATATATCCTGTATACACCCCCTACGT
>PVIC010010056.1:0-44216 GCA_004025085.1 Thryonomys swinderianus
CCAAGATGACATGCTGCCCACCACAGGCTGTGGGCTTGAAGCAGCAGGGCCGAAGACCATGGACGGAAACCCTTGAAATCATGAGCCAAAATGAACCTTTCTTCCTCAAGCCAATTTTCCTGGGTATTTTGACCCAGCAACTCAAAGATGCCTATCACAGGCATCTTGAAGCTGACTCTTTTGAAGAGTCAACACAGCTCCAAACAGACGTTTCACCCACCTGGCACACCACATCTCAGCTCTAGAGGAGCTACGTGCCAGGCACCTGCTCGTGAACACACCTGAGTCTGCAACTTTAAGCAGATCTCTCTCCCTTTGGGTCCCAAGAGCCAACTGATGTAGGCAGTACGAGCACCGAATCCCAAGCATGCCCGGGATGCCACCTTTTCTCTGTCACTGCATCCAGCTGAGATGAACTTTGCCTGAGTTCAGAAAGCAGCTCCAGGTAAACAGGGGCATTTGCCAAGTGGAAATCCCAGCCCTTTGTGTATTTAGTAATGGGTGAAGATAAGATTTCTTCTCTGACATCAGGATAGATACAATCAGAGCAACAGCCTGCCTCTCTGACGGGAGTGCCGGAAGAGCCACGGGGTCAGCTCTCTCCAGACAGGGCTCTTGTGGGACCCCGAAGCCCATCTCCCTGGCCTAGGGGCCTCAGAGGGCGCCAGCGTGCTGGAGAGTGCCAACCTAAACTTGGCGCACAGGTCAGCACTGTCTCGCACAGATAGCTGCCTCCTGGAGCCAGGCAGGGAAGAGCTCCTGCCTCTGGAGAAGTCTGTTCACACCGCCACTTCCCTTCGGCCTGCGTCTTCGTAGTAGCGGGTGCTGTGACCGTCTAGCTACCTGGGCTACGACGGACAAGCTCCCTCGTCAGCCCCAGATCCTGAAGTACCAGGCAGCGGGGCGACCATGAGGCCTCTTCGGTGACATCTGGCTTCCAGGCCAAGGCCTCCCGGTCTCGTGACTTGGCACAAAGGAGCTGGCTTCGGGCCTTTCTCTGCAGAGGCGGCTCTGCTCCAGGGCTACCGCGACGGCTCTGTCTCTCCGCTGCAGCCCCGGGAAGCGAGCTGCTTGCTCGGTGGAAGGCTTACCGTCTGGGTCTGTAGATGCGCAGCACTCCGCGAGCACACGTGTGCATCCTGCGGGGCCACTGCACGAGCACCCGTGTCCACGTGTCCACACAGGTGGGCCACTGGACCCGGCAGGATGTTTGGGGGAGGCTTCTCACTCCCCACAACACTTAGCTTTTAACGTGTCGCTTGCTTCTGCCGCCTCACAGCTCCTGACAAGGATTCTAAAATCTTCACGGGCCGCGAGCTCCGTGGAAGGGACTGTGCCCCGCTGACTGGCTTTCTCTAATTCAGTCCGCCGAACTGTGAACCGTTACCATAGCTAACAACCAGAAAACAACTCAGAGGACTTTCTTCTTGGCCTGAGACCCCTCAGCCAGGCCCAGAGATCCACGGTACTTTTCCAGAAACACCGTCGTGCGACTCCGGGAGCCTCGCTTGGCTGTCCACCCTTCCACCCACCCCTGGGGCCTCGGCGGGGCCTGGGGGCGGGGCCGCCCAGCAGGTGCAGGAGAGCAGGGCCGCGCAGGTGCTGTCTGCCGTCCAGACATCCGTCTGTCTGCGGGGAGAAATGCCACTGGGACAGTGATGGCTGCGGCTGTGCCTTCTGGGGTCTGTGTTTCCTCGCTGGCTGCTGCCCCTCGGCCCGCAGCTCCAACACAAGCAAACCTGGGGAAGGAGCGGCACGCGTTCCCTCCTCACGCTGAGAACACCAGAGACTGGCTCCCCCGAGCCCGTCAGACCCCGTTCCTGCGCCGCCCCGTGTCCGCGGGAGGAACAGGGTGAGGGTCCTCCAGCCTGGTGAAGGCTCTGCCCTCGTCCCCTCCCGGGCGGGGTCCGGGGGAAGAAGGCCACGTGCTCCCAGCTGAACGGAGGTGCAGCCCAGGGACTGGGCGAACTAAGCCAACCGTATGGACGGACAGGAACGGACGGACACCTGAGACCCTCTTCCACCAGCACTGCCATTGCTGAGGCTCTGGCCATGTCACTGGAGACCCTTCGAGCGCTTTGTAAGCATCATTAAATACTTTCTGTATGGCCGCCGGAGCAGGCAAAGAGAAAGGGGTGGACTTCAGGGAACAGCCGACAGGCTCATCCTCTAAGAGGTCAAAACTGAGGAGCCGGCCAAGGTCCAGTTCCAGGAGACCACCCCTTGCAGGGAGCCTACAGCCCATACAACTCGGGTGGGGGCGCCCCGAGGGGCCGGACAGGAGCCTCTCGCCCCAACAGCCAGAGGCCAGGCTGTAAAACCCTGACCCCCAGACGCCATCACACACCTCCTCTGAGTACGGGACCACGTGGCCGCCACCGGCTCGGCAGGGCCCCTGCAGCCGGGCGGGCTCAGGAGGGCAACACCTGCCCGCTGCACACGCGTGCGACCTGAGCTCCGGCCCGAGTGGAGCCACCAATCAAGTCCAAGGGTTCCCACGCCTAGCAGAGGCCTGGGGGTCCCGCTGAGGACAGGCGCTAGGCCTGACGGGCGAGTTCCGCTCTGGGGAATTCCCACCACGCTTTGCGTCTCCATCTCTGGGTCCCTGGCTCCTGACCCGCAGGGCCGACGGCCGGTGTTTTACCCTAAGCGGTGCCACCGACAGAACCTATTTACCCAGGGTGACAACCAGCCCAGCACGAGGTGGGGCTGCTCGTGGATTAGCCGGTGCCTCCGCTGACCCACGGCCCCCAGGCTGACAGCCGAGAGCATCCAGGCCAGGCCAGAGCACTCCTGCCGAAGAGAGGACTTGGGGCCTCTCCAGGAGCCAGAAGAGCCACAGGCGCTCCAGGAAAGCATGGTGGTCCCGCGCAGGATTTTGGAGAAGGCTGTTCGTGGGGGGCGACCCCAGGATGCCCATAAAGGATGAGATGGAGCAGGGCGTCACCAAGAACCCTAGGGGGCGTGCACACCGCCGGCCTGGCCGGAAGAGGAGGAAGCCGGGCCCACGGCCCTCCGACATCTGCCTGCCCACGGCCTGGGAAAACCTCTCCTTACCGGTGCACTCACGGGCATGCAGGAGGTGGGCACAGAAAGGTGTGGCGTCCTTTCAGGACCCCTCAGCGCTTGCCCGGGATCAAGCCAGGAACAGGACCGGAGACGGGCTCAGCCGCAGGCCACTGTCTCCTGCTCTCCCAGCTCCTGCTCGGCGGCTTCCTATATTGCCCAAAAGCAGCACAAATGCCCATCGTGGACAAAGGGACACGGGTGGCACATCCACCCAGCCCTAGCAGCCAGACTGTGACACCTGTGGACCTCGAAGACAGCAGAAGACTGCAAGGACCAGTCACACACCCTACCCTTTGGGTTATGCCGTCCGAGACACGTCTAAACAGGGCCCCACAGAGACAGAGCAGGCTGGGGGTCACCTAGAGCTGGGGCCCTTGGGGGGTGGCCTGGGAAGCCACAGAGATGGCCTAGAGCTATGGGCCACTTACACATACCTGAGAACACGCTAAAACACTGTATGTTAAATGAGTGAGTGTATTGAAAATGAATTATATCTCAATAAAATCATTTTTTTAAAAAGTTATCGTGGCATCAGAAATGAGAAACCTTGCGTCCCATCCCACCTAGGCGGAAAAGTCCAGCCCACAGAACCAGGGGCACCTGGAACAGCCCGGCCCTGCCCTCACCGCGGTGGCACTGGTGCCTCGGGGCACAGCTCCCCATTACAGTTCTCGTTCAGAGCCAGGTTCCCCTTGAAGAGTGGACAGGAAACTGTCTGCCCTACAAATCCACTGGCACCCTGTGCCAGCTGCCCGGGCTGTTGCTCTTGAGGCGGGCATACATGAGCTCTCCATCTACACTGCCAAGGTGACAGCACAGGCAGGGACTTTCTGGACAGCAGGACACAGACTGTGGAGCCCACGGGCCCTCAGCGGAGGACGGAAGTCCCAGGCTGGCCAAGAGCAGCTCCCAGAGGAGGGCTGCCCAGCAGCGGTCACCGGCCAGCCAGAGCACTGCCACAGCCCCAGCTGACTTAGGGGGCACGAGTGAGAGTCGAGAGGGCTCTGTGGGGCAAAATCAAGGGCACACAGCTAGGAGAGGTCCCCGAAGAGCCGTCAGATGCTGACACGGTACCGGCCACTCTGGGCAGAGCGTCCCACCCCAGCGAAGACTGCGGGTGTCGCGAGACAGTGAGCCTGGCCCGTTAGCCACGGCTTCCTGCCTGGGTACACACGACGGAAACAAAGGTCAGCCCGGGTTCCGAGAAGTCGGTGCGGGACTCGGAGGGCCTGCAAGCTCACAGCCCAACAGCCCTGTGCTCTGAGGAGGAGCAGGCCGCGAGGACGGGCCGTGACACCCAGCCCCACACCACCTGCCCCCGGCCCCTCCGCTCTGCAGGCCCACTGAGGCTGGGGTGTGAGCCCGCCCTGGTGGCTCATCGCGAGGACTCAGAAGCGGAGTACTTTTTCCCGTCTCAGTCAAGTCATCATTTCCGGGACAGAGGTTGGCTGAGGCAGTTTTCTAGAACTTTCTAGATGGCTAGACCGTGCAACTGACGTTGAGGACCCACAGCACTGGACGAGGTGTGTGTCCCCACAGCAAAGCCACAAAGCAGACCTGCCAGCTGGCCGCCCTGGGTGAGTGCTGAGACCAGGGCCCACTGGGGAGGTCTGGGGCGAGGGACAGGTTGCCAGGCAGTGAAGGACCACGCCAGGCTCCAGTCACCCGGCCACCAGGGCCGCCGTCTCCCAGCTCGCCAGGCCTCGTTACCCGGGGCGCTGCTCGGCAGTGACAGGCCCTGAGCCCTCACGTCTGCCAGGACTTCCCCTCCGCCCTCCTGAGAATGGACGGCACAGACCTGGGGCCCTGGCCAGACTGCCTGGGGGGCCTCCCCGCAGGGCCCGTGGCGCCCGCCTCAGCACACACCCACCGCTCTGCCTCGGCCCTGCTTAAGGCCCCTCTTGGGCTTCCCACGCCATCGTCAAGTCCATCCACAGAGACAGCCCGTGGCCACATAGAGCCAGAGGCAGCGACACCCTGGAGTCCGCCTGGGAGGAGGCACGGTGCCTCGGCTCGTCTGTCCCTGCGTGCTCGGCCTTGGCACCCTGGTGTCCTTTGCCCTCATCCTGAGTCACGCTTCCCAAGTACTGAGTCCCCAGAGCCCGTGCCAGCCCCTCTGCTGCGGCTGACGGCTGAGGAGATCCCGTTAGAGCAAGGTCTCCCTGAGGGGAGCCGACAGCCCTCCCTCCGCCCTTCCGGGAATGAGGCTCCCTCGGCCTCCCCAGGGGCAGCCAGTCCCGGGCCACCTGCCTGGCCTGTGCCTGGATTCGCATCCACTGGGCCATGTAGTTATTTCTTTGTATTGTGATACAGGATCTTACCGAGCTTCTAAATTGCCCACACCAGGCTCAAATTTGCAATCTTCCTCTTTTTCATTCCAGTTTTATAGACGTGTGATTGACAAAAATTATACATATTTTGGGTATACGTCATGAGATTTTGATATATGTGTGCATTGTGGAATGATTACGATCAATCTAATTAACGTGCTACCTCCTCACCTCCTCACCTCTTCTTCTGTCTTGAGAACACGTGACACCTGCTCTCCTCCAAGAGCCTCAGCGAGCAGCACGCACCACTGACAGCAGTCGGCCTGCGCAGACGGGGCCCCAGGTGCCTTTGTACCACACCCACCCCAACCCTGGTCACCACCCCCTGCGCCCATTAGTGCAAATTCAACTTTCTTAAAGACTCCACATCTAAGCTAGGGTATACACTATCTGTCTCTCTGCGCCTGGCTTATTTCACTTAGCATATCTTGCACGTTGTTGGAACCAGCAGGATTTTGTTTTGTAAGGCCACGTAATAGCCCACTGTAGATACATGCCACGTTTTCTGTACCCATCCTCCTCCCGCGATACAGTCTGGCCATCTCCCAATTCTGCCAGCTGCCTCAGAGGCCATGGGTACAGATGTCCCTTCAAAATCCTGGTCTCAGCTCCTTTGGACGGACACCGGAGTGGGATTGCTGGACCTCAGGTAGTTTCATCTTTACGTTTTTCAGTTTTTCCATAATAGCGGCATCATGGCGCCTCCGCTCAGAAAGTCAGAACAGCCACAGTGCTGCACACACGAGGCAGTGTGTGTTTCCTCCGGGTATGAAGCCCTCTGGCCTCACACCGCTGTGTGGCTGGACCGGAAGGTCAGAGCCCTCCCCTCCGCCACAGCCAGGGGTTAAGAGGTAGACGCCTGCTCAGCCTCTCAGAGCACCCCTGGGGTGCAAAGGCCACCTCAGCCGGAGCTGCTGAGAGCCGCCTCCGGCACCCAAAGAGCTCCAGGAAATGCGCTTAGCGGAGAGGGGGGCCCATGGGGTGGCACACTGGCCGGGCTGGGCCACCTCCCCCAGGTGCAAACAGAGGACTTGAAGGTGGCAGGCCGTTCTCCGCGGGTCCAGCACATCTGGAGAGGAAAGAAGGCCGCCAGGAGAAGATACCAAGTCAGATGCTCGGGCCTGTGACCAGCCCCCGAGCGGGCAGCTGCCCGAGTGGTGGCCACTGGGCACCCGGACATCCATCAGCAAAGGTGCTGGGTGAGAGAGGAAAATGGCTCGAGCGAGAGGACCCTGGGGCAGACAACCAGAAGAGAAAACCCTCCCAGGAGACACTGGAGACACAGCGGCGTGGAGGGCTGGGCCGGCAGCGCCCAGCTGTCAGAAGCACTCGCAGCCCTTTGTCCTCCGCGCTGTCTGGGCTCTGTGTCCTTGGTTGCTTCTCGTAGGCCCAGACGGATCTTGCGCTTGTACCAACGTGTGGACCTGGCCTGGCCCCAGTGCATGCTGGGAGTGGGCCCATATTGCTGAGCGAAACAGGCAGATAATTAAGGGTGCAACAGCACCAGGGGGCAGCCGGCTGCACGGCCCAGCATCAGAGGGCCCCGGGCACCTGTCCCCTCCACACAGAACTGGTGGCCGCTGGACACTGAACCTAAGAGGAGCAGATAGGGGTGAGGCCCTGTCCCCACCAGCTTCCGCCTGGATCCGGAGCCCCGCGGAGCCCTCCCAGGACACCACTCTGTTTTTCTGATGAGTCAGAAAGGCGAAGCTTTCCCAGGATGCGGGACTGAGCCCAGCTCTGAGACGGGTTGTTTTCTAGCCACGCACCCAGCCTTCTTTCATGGTCGCCCTCGAAGCACTTTGTGTTCACTTTGTTTCTCATCTTTGCTCTCGGAATGATGATTTATCTGGCTTTCAGAATAGAAGGCTAAAAGGCCTAATTGTGTATGTGGCTTCTGGGGTTGTTTAGATTTATAAATATTTTAATAGTATTTTTATTCCTTTATAACAAATACCTTAGAAACCTTTTTACTGGGAGCAAGTGCATGGTTTCTCCTATTTTAAAAAAGGAGGTTTTTTTCCCTTCTCTACCTTAAGAGAGAGGAAAACTGTCACCACATTAAACGTCCCTAAAGGGCACATGGTGGGCACATCTGATTCACACCCTCCCTGGGATGCTTCGATTGCACCAGTTTCCCATGATTCCATGCAGCCTCCTGCCCCTACCAAACACAACACGCCATCAGGAGCAGAGAGACCCCACTCCGACTAAAAGTCTTCAGGAATATATTATTGAATAAATAAGACTACCAGATATTGAACCTCTGATTTGAGAAGTTATAAAGGTGAATGAGCGTGAATCTTGTAGCTGAGTACAGACAGCCCAAGCCATGACGGGGAGGGACAGAGCAGCCCTGGGCAGCAGGGCAGGGCGGGGGGGGCGCCACTCTTGGCATCACGGCCACACCTGTTTGCACTGGCTTCTTTCCTTCCGCCTGGCTTTTCCACTGACACAGGGTTGCGTTCTCAAGGCTGCTGCCCGTACCTCTGGCTTCTCTCTAGCCTCGGGCCGACTTCTCGGACTCGGTCCTTCCTTTATACTCCATCGAAACCTTACCCAGAAAGCTGCTTCGATGATCCCAGGCTGGAGCCAGGCGTGGGGGCGTATGCCTGTCGTCCCTGTGCTCTGAGAGGTCTGGGCAGGAGGACCGCAGGCCCAAGCCCAGCCTGGCAACTGAGTGACTTAGCCAGATCCCATTTCCAGATTTAAAATCCAAGGAAGGGCAGGGATGCACTCCGTGTGAAGGCACTGGGCCCCACGCCCGGCACCCTCGGCCACACCACTACCCCACCGTCATCCTCCCGGGGCGCGCTTGGCCACACCCAAGGTCTTCTCACATAGGAGCGATGGGGTTCGCGTCCCGAAGACCTGGCTTGGCTCCCACACGCATTTCTCTGCAGTGAGGGTGGATGGCTCCGGCCTGGCCTACAGGACCATGATAGCAAACGCCCAGCGGCCTCTGAGTGTTCAGACGATGCGCCAGTGCTGGAGCCAAAGGATGACAGCAGAGTTGAACTATTGCCCAAAAGCAATTACTGATTGGAATTGATTATTTCTACAAAGAGAGGTGACCGGCGGATTAGTTGTCAGACGGCAGCAGACTTGGGCAGAACGGCCGTCGCTGTTGAAAGGGCTGCGCTACTCACCCCTCGGGGGCAGGCGCCTGCAGCACCCCGGACACCCGGGCCACGCCGCACACACCCCCGCCGACGGGCAGTACACACCGTGCAGCTGCTGGGCACCGGCGGCACGCCACCCTGCCCTCCCAACACGCCGCCCCAGACCCCGGAGAGGTGGGTACGCAACGTGGGAAAGCACGCCGTGCCTCTGCCGCTGCCTCCATTTTACCACGGACTATAGTGATTCAGATCCTGTTCAAGCGCACAGTACATTAATGGGATTGGATATTTGAAAGTTATGGCCAGGCCTTATTTGATTTGCCTAATTACAAGTTTTACTGCCTTCTTTCCAGAGCTCTTGCCTAAAGTACGGAAGCCTTTACACCTACTTCTCCGCTAACAGCCCGGGGATCGCGTCGCATGCGGTTCTAAAACCGCTCCCAAGCCCACGGGCACATGTCTTCCCGGAGAGAAGACCGGCGGTCGGCTAGGAACCACAGGCCAGCACTCGGGACCAACCTGGTACAAAGAGCCTCCCTCCCTCCGTCCCCTCCACCGCGTCCCTCCTCCACGCAGCAGGGCGAAACAAAACAAAACCGGTATATAAATATGTCAGGATAAGAAAGAAAACACGGACACAGCATTCAAACCCCGTCTGCCTGTGGAAGAGACAGAGCCGCAGGGACAATCATGCACATACTTGCCTGCTGCCATGGCCCGCTCAATGCGGTGGTTACCATGGCGGGAGGGGCCCGGAGCAGCGCCGCCCAGGGCAGGCTTTGTCTGCTCCCTGCTCAAACAGAGTCGGGATTCAGTCCCTCGGTTTGTGTGCTCTGGGCCGAGCCGTCCTCACCGTGAAAGGCCAGGAGAAGCGCGGGCCGGCTCCATCTCATACCTCTGGTCGCTCCTGGCACCCTTCGGCCCCGCCGGCCGCCTCAGCCTCCTCCACCTCTTCATCTGTGGGTAGAAGCGGCACCGGGCGCTCTCGAGAGAGGACACCATGAGGAGCCTCGCCGGGCATGGACGAGCGGGGGCGAGGAGCAGATGGGCCCACGGCCAGTGAGTCAGGGTAGGCCCAAGGGGCACTCCTTCCCCGGGCAGGAGAGGGGCCCGACGCTCGGGCCGGCCCACCTATCTGGACAGCCCTGGAGCTGAGCTGCAGCCTGAGAGAGCGGGGCCCGCGGGGCTCCCGCCAAGCACACCCCACTCCGGCCTCCGGCAGGAACAGAAAGGGTGTGGGGCGGGAGCAGGGGCGACACAGAGCCTCCACGCGGCCTGCGGCCTCGGATCTGAGCGCGGCACGGTCCCGCGGGCACGCTGGCGCGGGTGTGCCCTCCACACCTCTGCGCCAGAGCCCCGCGAAGGAGCCCACTTGCAAATGATTCTCCCACCCAGCACCACAGGAATCCTCACGCGTGGGGAGCCGAGATGCCACCCAGGTGGAAGCCACTTCCCAGGCTGGCACCAGCGGGCCCTGGCCCACGAGGAATTCCACCGTGCCGCTTCCCTTTGCTGTTCCAAAGCAGCTCAGGGAGCACAGGAAGTAAGATTATTTAAATTAACCCAACAAGACTGATAGTCTCCTTTGGTCGGGCTAAAGAACTGCGCCTCTTACGGGCCCTCCTCTCTGAAAACAGCTGCCCGTGGGGAGTTTGTGCCAACTCACCCAGTGCTGCGGGCTCCACGGCTCCCTCGCTGGCCCCAGGGCTTGCTGCTGGACCCCTTTGCACGCGAGGCCTTGGCCACCTGGGTAACTCCTGAGACACCTCGCCCAGGGACAGGCCCTTGCCATCTTCCGAGCTGGGAGCTGAGGGTCCCGCAAAGACAAACGAGATTCAGACGCAGCAGTCTTTTCTGGAGTAGAGGACAAGTCTCAGGGACAGGCAACAGCCACGATGTCAAAACCGAAGCAGAAACCCTGGGAAGAGAACAGTCACGAGCGACGGACGACCCAGCGGCCATCAGCCGCAGCCTGCTGTGAGAAACAGGAAGTCCTCCTCTCACGCCATCGCGCGAGAGGCCACCAGGGCTGGTGGGCA
This sequence comes from Thryonomys swinderianus, assembly GCA_004025085.1. NCBI lineage: Eukaryota > Metazoa > Chordata > Mammalia > Rodentia > Thryonomyidae > Thryonomys > Thryonomys swinderianus. The sequence goes on from PVIC010010056.1 coordinate 10,561, forward strand.
GAGCTTCGCATGTCCTTCCCCTTCCAAGGTGGTGCTGTCCACCCCCTGGCACTTCAGCTCCAGTGTTTCCTGGGGCCCTGGCAGTGTGCGGTGAGAACTCCACATGGGAAGGGGCCGCACGTGGGTCCCCTCCAGAGCAGGGCGGCACAGCACGCCAGCTCCTTGTGAGTCAGGACACGCTGAGCAGAGATGGAGTCCTGCGTCCCAAGCCAGAGGCTTCCTGCCAAACCCTAGGCCTCGGCGGGTCGCTGCTGACCAGTGAGGCCTACAGGAGACCCCGTCCCAGGGGCAGGAGGGCTCCCTGCCTGCGCTCCCGGGCACAAGCCTTCTCCACCTGCTGCCTACCCAGCCCGTCTCCCTCCTCCTTCCCCATCTTGGGGCTGGGTACTGCACACCTCTCACCCCAGCACTCTGGGAGGCTGAAGCAAGAGGACTCCAAGTCCCAGCCTCACCTGTGTAACACAGTGACTTAGTGAGAGGCTGTCTCAAAATAAAAAACACAAATGGTGATCAAAACATATGGCAAGGGTTTAAATTTAAAATTTTATTACAGGGCCAGGGACATAGCTTAGTGCACTGCACTTGCCTGATAAGCACAAAGACCCACGTTTGATCTCTGATATATATAAAAAAAAAAAAGCATTCCAGTAAAAGACACATCGCCCCCAACCCCTCAAAACCTCCCGCTTGCTTCAAACACAACCCTTCGTTCTTGCCACTTTCTGAAGCAGTTCTAAAGTCCTCTTTCGTGTGGCCTTTATCAAGTGTGATCAAAAATTCAGCTAATGCTGCTTCCAAAGACCGTCTGATGGAAACGCAGTCTCGTAAAACACGACACTGTATCCTCACCCGCCTTATTCACTAAATCAGGCGCCACATGACTTCGCGCTCTTCCCGGTAGTCAAGATGACTGTGAAAAGGAAATGTGTTAAGTCAGTTCAGCGCACTGTGGCAGTCAGCAGAAGACAGCAAAAGACACTCAGGAAAGAAGACTCCAGAGCGGCTGCAGAAAGTGGCCAGGATGGCGGGACAAGCGTGTGCAAAGCAACGGGGAGAAGTCTGAGGAGAATTCACGGCCTTGTGTCTTTTACTGTAATAAAGTTTAGAAATTTAAACATGCGCTGTGTTTTTAACCACACCACACAATAAGGGCTGGGAATGCAGTCCAGTGGGAAGGCCCTGCGGTCAACCCCACAGTAGAAAGAAAGAAACGCGGCATCTTGTCTTTGCCCGTCTGCCCTCACAGCAGCCCCGGGCCACCCGCGCCTCTGTCCGTTCTGGCTCCTGGTGTGCAGGTTACGGGGATGTGAATTATCCCCTTTGAAGTGAGCACAGCACTACGTTGCTTAGAGAGATGGGAAGGGCGCCCTGTCCCTCAGAGCCGAGCAGCAGGAGCAAAGGGCGCCTGGTCCACTCAGCTCCGCCCCGAGCAGGGCAACGCCTGAGCCCCAGAACCGCACAGGCTCAGGCCCCCGGAAGTGAGGGGAGGGACTTCCGGCTTTGGATAGGCATGGAGACCAGTTTGCTGGGGCCACCGGGCGGGCTGTGGGGTCAGCTGTCTGCTTCACTCCCACTGACGGCCCTGCCCCCCACAGTGCCATGCCAGGGCCTGAGGGATCTAAGGAGGACCTGGGCCAGGGGCGGCCGGGCCCTGAGCCTCCATATTAATTCCTCCATATGAATTCCGTGCACGGACCAAGGCCAACTGGATGGCGTAGCTAATGCTCCTCTGCCTGCCCAAGGCCCTGAGGCCGAACCCACCCTTTGGCCAATAAGGGCCGAAAGTGACAGCAAGTAAAAAGGCCCCTCCCGGGCGAGAGGTGGCTGGGGCGGCTCCCCCCGTGCCTGCCGTGCCCCCCGCATGGGCATGGCCTTCAGCCCGCGTCCGCCTTCCACCTGTGCCCCCCAGAGCCCGCACCTTGGCGCGGGGAGCCCCGGCCGGCGCCTGAGGTGACAGCCAGCTGCAGACATGAAGCCAGAAAGCTCTGCTCCCGCTCGTCGGTCTTGGGGTTCCCCCCCCCGGAAGTAGGGGACCCCAACAGAAGCAAGCAGGGGCCTCAGCACAGCCAGGGGCTTCCGCCCAAAGCTGATGCGTGGCACTCGCATGCACAGGGGCCGTGAGAGACTTCCAGGGGCACCTGGATGCCAAGGAGCCCACCGACGGGCGGGCTGCTGTGGCACAGGGCTGGGTCCAGAGCGGCCCTTCCGGGTGGTGGAGGCGACAGCTGCCCCTGCAGCCCTCAGGACCAAGGAGCCAGCGGGAGAGGGTCACTTAGGCCTGAATGGAAGCCCTCTGTTCTGTGAATCCACACAGGACTGATGCCAACCAGGAGGGCCCCAGGGCAGAGGCATCTCGGGGAGCTGTCCCTGCCCAGCGCCAGCTTTACAGAGCAGGGTCCCTCCCCGGCTCTCCAGGGCCAGGCGGGGAGACAGCACCCACCACAGCCTGCTGAGACACCGCTCCGGAAGCCCCCAGAGGTCACGTGTGCCCCGGCCAGGGCCTGGCTACACCGGGCAGTGCGGCGGCCTGGGCTCACCCACCCGCACCCAGGCCGGCCCATGGCCACCAGGCGCCACCCTCAGGGCTGGGCAAAGGTCCTGCTTAGAACAACAGTGCCAGGCCGGGCTCCCTTCTGGGGTCAGAGAGGACCCAGGCTGGCAATCCCAAAGAGAAATGCAGTGGTGGAAACTCAACTTGCCAAGATCATAGTTGTCAAGAACAAGATGAGACTGTGCCTGGCTGGAAAGAGACCGTGCAGAACTGGGAAGGAGCGGAGGGCTGAGGGGGGGGCGGGGTGATAGCCAGCCCCGCTTCCGGGTCCTCCACCGGCTGGGGAATTCCCCAAACCGACCCAGGCTGAGCCCAAGGCAGAGTGAGAAGGCCATCTAGCGGCAGGGGCTGGAAGGAGGGACAGAGCAGGCCCGAGACGCCTCCTGGGGGCTGGGGCAGAAGCCAGGGCTGCACCTGTCCTCGGTGGGTCGGGGGAGGACAGGAGGCGCAGGCGGAGGGCGAGGTGCGCGGGCGGGAGGTGCTGCAGAGGGAGGAAGCGGACCCACAGGGCAGCGCCTAGGAATCCCAGCAGTGGGTTCTGAGGGTGTCTGGGGCTCGGAGCCTCTCGGTGGCCTGGGGAGGGGCCCCCAAAGTCTGAAGGGAAAGGCAAAGAGAGGGAGCCATCTGGCGTCTGGAGGTGGAAGGCAGCGGGTGTCTGCTCCCCGGGACGCAGCGTGGGCAGGAGGGCAGAGGTTCAGCTTCTCCCGCGGGCTCCGCCCAGGGCCCCATAACAGGGTCGAGCCGGCGGACTCCACTCCCTGCGAGCCACTGTCCACTCCTGAGGGTCCAGCCAGCCCGACCCCAATCCTGGCCTCACAGGCTCTCTCGCCCTCGAGGGCTGGCAGGGGACAGGCCTGCCAGCTGAGAAGCCTGCGTGAGCCTCCCGGGCAGTCGGGAGGGTGCCAGTCGGGCGGTGCCCACGTGGAATCCATGCTGCTCCGGCCCTCACTCCCGGGACACACTGCCCGCCCCATATTTCTACCCACTCACTCGGAGCCTATGGAACCGCCTCCCACCTGTCTGCCCCTAAAACCCAGGGGCAAGGTGTGAGGGAGGCAGAGGGAGGGTCCCCAGCACCCCACGGTGAGATGTCCACGAGCTGTGCGGTGGCCCCGCCAAACGGGCCAGCTCCTGGGCAGGTGTCGGCCCGTGGTTCCCGGAGCGCCAGGTGCAGTCACCCAAGCCACGGCTGCTGACCAGTCAGTCTGCAGCCCTAGCTCCGACGGGTAGCTGGTTCTCTGCTCAGGTGCCGCCCTTGGTGAGGTCGAGGGCTGCCCCGGGGTCTGCGGTCTCCTAAGGTGGGAGGGGTGGGTGAAGGACAGAGGTCAGCCCTGCTGGAGGGACGGTGGACCTCTCCTCCCGTCCAAGCAAGTTGGCCTGCAAAGCCAGTGCCCCAGGAAGGGCCCATTGTCTGCGGCCGGCTTCGGCCGGGCCTGTTCCTAGGGCTCCAGGGGAGCATTTGGCCACAGGGCGCTCTGCAGGCCGGGCCCTCCTCAGGGCCAGCTCTCCAATCCACGAGGGACTTCATCCCGCCCGACCGGGGTGCGCGTGTTCCATAAAGAGGGGGAATCTCAGGTCTAATTTTTCTGGCAAAATTAGGACTTTCATTGAGATTTTTGTTTTCTAGATTGGAGGTTGAAATATTCTGACCTCCAGGCACAGCGCTCTCCCAGGGTGCTGCTCTGTGACCTCAGGGCCTCAGCTGCACCGCTCGGCTCTCTGTTCTCCCACCCGCTGCCTGAAGGGCCCTGAATCCCACATTCAACTCACCCGGCCGGCACTTGGCTCTCATCGATCGTGGGGGTGGTGTGTTGAGTGTGTTGCGTGTGTTGAGTGTGCGCGCGTATGCAGCCTGGCTGCCCCGGCACAGCATCCTCCACCCACCCCTGGGCACCAGCGGGCCCAGCAACAGCCGCCTCTTCCGAGCTGGGGTGCAGCCCCCAGACACGCTGCCTGCGCCCACCCTGGGGCCCTCCCTGCTCCCTTCCCCCCTCTGCAGAGGCTCTAACGTGATGCGCTCACGCAACACAAGGAGAGGTCACTGTTTTCAAGTTTTTCTAAGGTGCTTCCAGCAGTTCAGAGAGCAACGCTTTACACTGCGGCCAGTCCCAATTCCTCCCCTCCGTTCAGGACAGCGAACCCTCGGAAGGAGCCCCAGGCTCTTTCCTTCTTCCCACCCAGTATCCTAGCCTGCAGGACGGAGTGTAGGCAGAGAGGAATGAGAGCAGACCAGGGCGGCTCTGCCCTGTCCTCCAGGAGACCATCTGTCTGATGGTTGATGTTGGGGTGTGGGGGGGTCCGGGCCGCCCTTTAAAAACTTATATCGGTTTTAACTGAAGCACCTACCATTCCAGAGAAACTAAAGGGGGAAACAGAAACTGTACACAAAGCCGGCATAATTGATGTTATCCTGGGGAACGTGCCTCCTCCCACCCACCTTCATCTTAGGAAAGATCTTTCTTTCTTTCTTTCTTTTTTTTTTCCTGTTTTAACTCGGAGCCTTCAGGTGAAAATAAAGCAACAGCAGTAACGGGGGGAATGTAGCCTTCTTCAGGGTTAACATCAGAAGACAAGCTTGTGCGGCTGTGGCCAATCAGATGCGCCCCTGCCAGCTATAATATAGTGCGAGAGGCGGCCTGTCTCACAAGCTCTCCAGGCTGGCTACCATTTAAAATCAGACTCTTTTTGTCTTTTGATTGCTGCCTCCCGACCCAACTCCGATGTGTTCCGCTCTCAGCGACCGGCAGCCTGCCATCGCAGCCCCTGTCTGGGCCGAGATCGGCGGAGAGGCCACCGCGGCGGCGGGCAAGGTTATATAGGAAGAGAAAGAGCCGGCAGCGCGCGAGGGAAGGAGCCGCCGGCGCGGGGCGGCCGAGCGCAAGGCAGGGCGCACCCGCACCCCGCGCGCACCCGCTCGCGCGCAGACAGACCGCGGGGACGGCTCGGGAGCCAGCGGGCTCCATGGGCGAGATGCTGCTGCTGGCGAGATGTCTGCTGCTGGTCGTCGTCTCCTCGCTGCTGGTGTGCTCAGGGCTGGCGTGCGGGCCCGGCAGGGGATTCGGGAAGAGGCGGCACCCCAAAAAGCTGACCCCTTTAGCCTACAAGCAGTTTATCCCCAATGTAGCTGAGAAGACCCTGGGGGCCAGCGGCAGGTACGAAGGGAAGATCTCCAGGAACTCCGAGCGATTTAAGGAACTCACCCCCAATTACAACCCCGATATCATATTTAAGGATGAAGAAAACACCGGAGCGGACCGGCTGATGACTCAGGTAGAAACCCACTCGGGGTGTGGGACGCGTTCCTTCCCGGGGTTGCCACACCGAGCGCCCAGACGCACTGTGTGCTCTTCGGGCAGTCCGCAGGCGGGCACTCTCGCCCTCTCCCTCCCCACCCGCCTGCCCACCAGCACCTCTCCCTTCGGGAGGAGACGGAGGTGAGGGTCCGGGAGGGCGTCTGGGCGTCAGTGGTGCTAGCGGAGGGTCGCGTCCGACGGCCCTGGTTTGGTCAGCCTCACTCGGACGCCTCCCAGTCGGTGGGCGCGCTCCGGCTCAGAGGGACCCTCACCCTGGGGTGTCTGCCCTTCCGCGGCAGCTAGCAGAAGCGGAGGGAGAGAGGGTGCCGTGCCCCCTTGATCGAGGGGGCCTGGGCCTTGGCACAGCACCCGCAGACTTCCCTTGGCCCCTGTGGCCGTCGTGGCCAAGGCGCCCCCACCCTCTGCCCCCACCCCTAGGATCCTCCCGAAGAGCCAGGGGCAGCTCTGCCCGGAGGCCGGGCCGCGGGGCGCGAGTCTGTCCCCCACCGAGCCTTGCGCCGCTGGACTCCCTCGGCCCCAGTGGAGACCATCAGAGTGTGAACGTATTGATATTTCTTTAAGGATGCTCTGGGCTTCTCGGAGCCCTGGGCCGCACGGGGGAGGGACTTGGAACTTGTTGGCATCGCAAGGCTTTAGTTTTGAATCTGCTTGCATAAGAATTGGGTGAGGATAAATATTAGTGGAGGAGGTGGGGGTGGCAGAGGAAAGCCGAACAGGAGTCTCATCCTTCCGCCTCCTTTGAGACCCTGGGCTGCCCATCTCCCAGCCAATTCTAGACTTTCCGAAACTTCCCGCACGTATAAAGCTCGAAATGGGTTTCCTTGCAAATATAGGTCAACATCCTTTTTATTGCCCTATTAAAATATTCGAGTCCTACCTTTAGGGCGAGGTGCGCACGGCGGCTGCCAGAGCGGCGCTGGCGGGGCGGGCGCCTGGAGGGCGCGAGAGGGGAGAGAGCCAGGCGGCCTCGCGCCGGCCCCGGAGACCCGCACCGAGGGGCCGCCAAGACTGGCAGGAAGACGAGGACGGGGACCCGCGAGGAGGGTCCTCCCTCCCCCTTCGCATCTCCTCCGACCACCTTAAATCCGGATCGCGAGTGTGGCCGCGCTGGCTTGTGCCAGACAGCGGCGCGAGCCACAATTAACTCTGCGCGGGCCGGGGCGCCTGGCGCGCGCAGCTGGCGGAGGGACTTCTCCGCCGGCGCACCCTCCCCGGGGTCCCGTGCCACCGTCCGTCCCCGCACAGGAGGGGCCTTCGCGGGGTCCCTGGGAACCCGAGAGCAGGGAGGTGAGGAGGGAGGAAGCGGCGGGGCGGGGACACCCGAGGCACCCCACCCGCACAGGTCTGCGTACGCCCTTCTCCCCCTTCTCCGCTCAAGGCGACGCCGCGGGAGAGGGGTCCCCGCCGCGCCCCTTCCGGGGCCCAGGGCAGGCTGGCCGCCCGCTGCAGAGCTGTGAGCAGGGCAGCCAGGCAGACGCATTTCAGCTCTACTTACTCCGGGCTGATCGATGCCGCGGCTACGGTTTCAGCGCGCGCGGGGATGGGCTGCGCCGCCATCCCTAGCGCCCGACCCACTAGAGCCTCCCGCGGTCCCGACCCTCGCGGCCACGCAGAGGGAGCGGCCGCTCGCAGCGCGAGCCCTGAAGGTGGCCTCGGTGGAGACCCCGGCCCCGCCGGCCTCTGCGCGCGCCCGGACCCCTTAGCCGGATCCCCTGCCCTTGCGTCCTGCCCGGGACCAGCACCCCGCGCCCAGCCACAGGCCACCGCGCGCGCTGGCAGCATTTGAACTTCTGACCTTCGGTCAACTTCCCTAGACGAACGAAACGAAAACAAACACTTTTTTTCCTTGGGCAGTGGCTATTACTGTTCCCCACACAATAGGAGGGGAAGAGACAGCCGTGTTGGGGGTGGGGTGGAGAGAGCTAGGCCAGGAGCCTCTCCCCGACTCAGACGTCCCTAAAGACGCGGGTCGCTGGAGGACAGCAGGGCGAGAGGTGGCCCTGGCTCCCCCCACCGCGTGCTCCCCGCTGGGTCCAAGGGTTAAGGGGCGGCGGTCCCAGGCCGGAGATGCGAGGCTGGGAAGGAGGTGCGCACGCCGCTCGGAACCTGCTCACCCGAGGGCCCCTCGCTTTCAGTAACCACCTGATTTGGGCCCAGGTGCGCCCAGTCCTCCGTCTGCCTCCCTCCCCGTCTGTCTCTCTAACGTGACTGCGGCCCGATTCCCTCAACCATGGCAAGATCGTCCCCAGTGGAACTTCCAGCGCAGTTCTGGAACGCATGAGCTGCTGGTTAATATTAACTCCGGAGAGGGAAGCGCAGACAGACTCGCTCTCCGCGTGCAGGCCGCGGTGCCAGGAGACGTGCAGGCGGCAGCAAGGCGGGGCCGCAGGGCCGCGGGGCCAGGACCCGGAGGCTGGGGGCTGCGGGGCACCCCCGGGACACTGTGCAGCACAGGCCTCCGCGCGCTTTGGGGAGGGCTGTCATCTAGAGGGGAGGAGCGCGCCCCAGCGAGCCAGCAAGCTGCGGGACTGCGAGTGGGGAGAGGTGCGCCCAGGGACGGGCCTCTGATGAACGTTCTCTGGCTCCAGAGGAGGCCGAACTCCCTCTAGGGTGTGCGGGTAGAGGAAGGCGGCGGGCGGGAGCGCGGGCTGGGGAACAGCTGGGCCTCCTGGGCCTCACGGTGGCTGCACAGGGTCCAGGCATGAGTCCTGGCACACGACCCGATGAATTAATAACCGGCCGGCTTCCCAGCTTTGCTCATCCTGCCTGGCCAGGAAGGGGAGCATCCTGAGGCCACCAGCCAGACCTGGGTCGGGCCTATCAGGACATGAGACCTCGGGACCCTTGGCCTAGCCTGTGCCAGCTGCCCGGCCTCAGCCTTGGGGCTCCCGGCCTGAGGTCCCCCTTGTCTGCCCAAGGGGCCTAGCTCAGGATGCAGGGACCCAAGACCTGTGCACCCTCCATCCCTCTCCTCGCTGTCTGGTGGGCGGTGACAGCCTCACCCTCCCGGGGAGGAGGGAGCGGGCGGCGGGGGCCGTGGTGGACCCTGGTGTGCGCCTGGGCCCAGCAGCCTCACGCCAGCTCCCAACCGAGCCTGGTTTACTGATTGATTTCCATGTGAAGCCCGCCCAGTCCTCGGGATGACCTCACTCAAACCCAGCCCTTCCGACTTTTTCTTTCTTCCTTAAGAAAGCTACTGGCAGACCTGGCGACCTGCAAGCTCTGACCTGTTGCGAAGGCCGCCCAGCCCTCGCCCCCCACTTGTCTGTTTAACTCTAGGGCCATATCACTGGTTTTTATTGCTGCCAAACACACAGGACTTTTCCTGTTGCGCAATTTGTCAGTGCCCTGGACGTGAAGTTCCTCGCCCTCCTCCAGGGAGGTGCCCTGTGCGATGGCCGGCCGGGCAGCCTTTCCCCTCCCACCCCCTTCCGAGCTGCCTGCGAGCCGCTCGGGCTTGAGGAGATTAGAGAGGGCCCTACTTTCCGCAGAAGCCGACCGGAAACGCTCCTCCCACCTCCTCCGAGCGCCCCTCCCCAGTGAGCCTCTCCGTTGAGTCCGGGCTCCCCATTCCCACCTCGCGCACACCGGCGGCGGCGTGAACACCTGGCTCAGTTAATACCGCCGCAGACGTGCACTTGGCGCAGTCGCCCTCACCGACTCCTTCTCTGAAAGCAGCGCAGGACTGTGAGGGGAGCCCCGCCCCGCCCCCGCCCCAGACCCCACTGGACGGCGCAGAGGGAGAAGCCATGGGGGCGGGCAAGGCCTCGGCCCAGCGAGGCTTCCCATCCCCCTGCCTGCCGCCCTCCCTCACGGGTGCGCTCCACTCTTGCCGGACACCATTGTGCACCCAGCCAAGAAGACAAGAGGGAGGAAGAGAACAGGTCAAAGAAAACAAGAGCACAATCAGCCGCGGACAGGCCTGGCAGAGAGGAGCTCGCAGGGAAGGAATGCGGCTGCCCAGACCAAGAATGTTTGCCCTCCCGCCCTGCCTGCGCCGGGCATCACTCACAAGCTGGCCTTGCACTTGGCGGGCTCCCCAAAGACAGGCCGGGGTGGGGAGGCCAGGGACAGCCGGGCTTCCGGCGGAGTCCAGGTGCTTGGAGCCCGCCCCGCCGGCCACGGCACTGGGCCGTCAGGAAAGGGGGCCTCACCCAAGGCCAGAAAGGGGGCGCAGGGGGGCTGCAGAGTGGCTCCTGGTGCCCCAAGGGCTCGGCCTGCTGCCGGAAGGCGAGGCTCACCTGGTCTGAAGAACTATGGCCACGTGAGTTCCTCGGCAGCTGGTGTGAGAGGCCCCGCTCTGCCCACCTAGGGCCCGCTCGGGCCCTCTGCAGTCTCCCCACTGCTCGGCACCCGCTCCGGGCCGGGCAGCTGGCCGGTGAGGGGCTGGGTGGCACCAGGACCCCACGCTAACATGTCTGCCGTTGGGCTCCTCCCTCCACAGCGGTGCAAGGACAAGCTGAACGCCTTGGCCATCTCGGTGATGAACCAGTGGCCTGGAGTGAAGCTGCGGGTGACCGAGGGCTGGGACGAGGACGGGCACCACTCGGAGGAGTCGCTGCACTACGAGGGCCGCGCCGTGGACATCACCACCTCGGACCGCGACCGCAGCAAGTACGGCATGCTGGCGCGCCTGGCCGTGGAGGCCGGCTTCGACTGGGTCTACTACGAGTCCAAGGCGCACATCCACTGCTCGGTGAAAGCAGGTGAGGCCCCGCCTCGCTCGGGACGCAGGCTGCAGGCCTCACTCCGGATCTGCCCCTCCCCCGCAGGTCACACAGCGCCCCGCGGGCCTGCTTGTCTGGCTGGGGGGAGAGCGACAGGGCCCGGTGATGCCTGGGACTCTGCCGCGGAGCCCCTGAGCCTCCTAAGTCAGAAATCGCCCCAACTTTTGAGGCCCCGGTGGCCCCAGTGCCCCTGTACTCAGGTGCGGGGCCTGCAGCTAGCCGAGTCCCCACGGCAGGTGGGAACCGGGAGACAGCAGCCGTGGGGAGGGACTGGGGCTTCTTGGTGACTCCGCAGGGGTCCCCAGATCCCGCCCGGTCCCTCCTCTCGCTCAGGGTTCGGTAGAGCCCGCTGCCCACCCCCTCCCGAGCGTCGGGAGGGTCCCCGGGGCTGGGGCGCCAGCACTCTCTGCTGGGCCCCGGGCAAGGGTCTGCCCGCCCGAGACTGTTCACCTCCGGGCGGCGGCCGCCGCGGGTCCGGCCCGGCAGCGCCGGTTCTGACTCGAGCGACCGGTGCCGGTGCCCGGGGCCCAGGCCGCGGCAAGGGCGCCCCTCCCTGGGCCGCAGCGGCAGCGCCCGCTTCCTCGGGCCTGCGGCGCCACTTGCTGTTGCCAGGAGGAACAGCTGCGGCAGGAGCCGGCGTCGTCACATGGGTCCCGGGCGGGGCGCGCACCTCGCGGCTGCTCAGCACAAGCTGTCGCGTTTAGCAGGCAGTTCGCAGTGACTTTCCCCGGAGCTCTGACGCCTGCCCCTTCCGAGGTTATACTTCACAGGCGGATGTCCGTGGGGCAACGCCTCCCCGGTGAAGAGCTCGCGGGGCCGGCGGGGGCACACCGGGAGGGCCGAGCTCGCCCCGGGGCCGCAGCGCGGTCGCTGGCCGGACCCACCTGCTGCCGCCTGGGTGGGTGACCGAGCAGCGGGGCCCCGCCCGCCGCGCGGCCTCCTCCTCGCCGCCCTGCCCGCGGGGTCCCCCTGGCGGGGTTCCCCGGAGCTCGCCTCCGAAAGGAGCAGGGCTGATCCCGCGGCCGGGCTCCGGGCGCGAACCCCGCTCCGAGCCGCTCATTCGCAGTCTGCGCACGCGGGCGGGGGCGCGGCGCGCTGCGTGTCAAGCGGGGTCGTGCGACTCGACGACTCGGGCTCGCCGGCGCCCGGGGTCGCATTCCGGGGGGCTCCGGAGGGCCCCCGCCGCCGGCCCCGCACTTCATGCCCGAGAAACCAATGAGCAGATTAAAACCCTCTGCAATTCCAGCAGGAAGACCCTTTCTCGCAATCTCTATTTGCGAAACGCATGATCCCGGAGACTGGAATGCGAAGAAGACGGGGACCTCCCCGCCCCCGGGCCCCCGCGCTCCGCCCCAACCCCGAGTATTGTCACCGGGACAGTGAGCCTCGGAAAGTGACAGAGGGCTAGAGCCGTAGTCAAGGGGCCTTGAGAACCCGCGCTGCAGCGCTCCGAGCGGGCTGGGCCATTTAAAATTCAAATACACATCTCGAGTGCCGCAGGAGAGGCCTGGCTGTGCAAACAGCGCCTGGGGGCCGCGGGGGCCCTGTGAATTGCAGGGGGGGGGCCTGCACCTGAGCAAATAGGGAGGGGCGGCCGCGAGCCTGGAGAGGGAGCCGAGGAGGGGAGGGAGGGGCGATGCGGAAGGGTCCCCCCTTCCAAGAGTGTCTCCTGTTTATTCCAGAAACCACAATAGCAATACTGGGCCCTTTATTAGATTTTAATTAGAAAATCCACACAAGCCTCGGATTTTCACACCTCGGGCAATTCCCTGGAATGTTTGTCCAGTTGCTACAACTACTACAGCTATTTTGCACCCCGCCCCCACGGCGGACACCGGGGTCGGGCTAGGCGGGGTGGGGGCCCTCGCCGCCGCACAGCCTCCGAAGCCCGCGCACCCCAAGGGCCGGGGCGGGGCACACCCGAGCCGGGGAGCCCTGAGTGGAGGGCCAATGTCCCCAGCCCGCGGGGCGGAGCGCGCCGGGGTGGGCGGCGGACCGGCGGAAGCTGGGCGCAGGGGGCCCCTGCCGGAGACGCCGCCGGCCGCTGCCCCGCCGGGCCTCTGGGTGGCTCGGAAGGTGCGGGCGCCGCTCGGGCCGCAGCGGGACGGGGCGGGGCGGGGCGGGGCGGGGCGGCGCGCGCCCGGCCTCCTTCCCCGCTCAGTGCCTGTCCCTCCTCCCGCCCGCAGAGAACTCGGTGGCGGCCAAATCGGGCGGCTGCTTCCCGGGCTCGGCCACCGTGCACCTGGAGCAGGGCGCCACCAAGCTGGTGAAGGACCTGCAGCCCGGGGACCGCGTGCTGGCGGCCGACGACCAGGGCCGGCTGCTCTACAGCGACTTCCTCGCCTTCCTGGACCGCGACGCCGGCGCCAGGAAGGTCTTCTACGTGATCGAGACGCGGGAGCCGCGCGAGCGCCTGCTCCTCACCGCCGCGCACCTGCTCTTCGTGGCGCCGCCGCACAACGCCTCGGCCGCCGGCGGGGACGAGCCCGGCGCGGGGGGCGCTCCACGGCGCCGCGCGCTCTTCGCCAGCCGCGTGCGCCCGGGCCAGCGCGTGTACGTGGTGGCCGAGCGCGACGGGGGCCGCAGGCTGCTGCCGGCTGCCGTGCACAGCGTGACGCTGCGCGAGGAGGCGGCGGGCGCGTACGCGCCGCTCACGGCGCAGGGCACCATCCTCATCAACCGGGTGCTCGCCTCGTGCTACGCCGTCATCGAGGAGCACAGCTGGGCGCACCGCGCCTTCGCGCCCTTCCGCCTGGCGCACGCGCTGCTGGCCGCGCTGGGCCCGGCGCGCACGGACCGCGGCGACGGCGGGGGCGGGGGCGGGGGCGGTGTGCCCCAGCCCGCGCCGCGGGCGCCCGAGGGAGTGCACTGGTACTCGTGGCTGCTCTACCGGCTCGGCACCTGGCTGCTGGGCGGCGAGGCCCTGCACCCCCTGGGCATGGCGGCGGCGACCAGCTGAGGCCGGGGCGGCGGCGCACGGGCGGGCGCGGGAGCCCGGCCGGACGGAGCAAGACAGAGGAGCGCACGGGACGAGACTTTCATTATAATAATAATAAATAATAATAATAATAATAAAGTAGGACAGTCCAAAGTAGACTATAAGGAAACAAAGACCCCGGGGAGTTTTGTTGTTGTGTTTAGTTTATATATATATTTTTTGACGTTTTGGTTATTTTTCCTCCTCTCCTGGCTATTTATTTGTTTGGTATGAATAGATGTTTTAAATAATATGAACCGGACCTTCAAGAGCCTTAACTAGTTTGTGTCTTGGATAATTTATTATTGTCATGTGAACTGTATCCACGGGGGAGAGATTATTTTGTGTGGCCAAAGCGACCTGCTCAGAGTCTATTTTTCTACAAGCTCCTGGCCCAAGAGCCGGGAGACAGAATTCTGTGCCCGCCTGTTCTCTGCTGTGTTCCTGCTTCTCTGCGAGTGTCAACTATGACATGCTTCCTGGGGGTCCACAAATTATATTTTTATACACAGAATTGTAAATTAGATTTTTTTGAGAGATCAATACTTAACTGAATGACATTTCATTTTTTGAAATAGTGTAAAATATGAAATATATTATTTTAATTTAACTAGTTTCCAATGTTAACAGCCATCTCCTGTACTGTCTTTGTGGTTTGATACTTGCTTTCATCATCTTTATTTTGGACACATTCTTGGAAGCCAAGACTGTTACACTCTCACACATTTACTTTTCTTTTCTTTTTTCTATTTTTTCTTTTTTTTTTTGACAAACTGGAAGAACTCTGTTATTTTTAACTTCAAAGAGTTTATTAGAAAATAATATTTTTTAAAAGTGCACATAGTGATGAGCCCATGAGGATGGCGCCTGTAGTTTGTACAGAGAAAAAGGATGTTTTTGCATTAATAAATTGAGACATAACTGCTGTAAATTTACTAAAATGTATTTTTGAATATTTTGTAATAGTTTTATAGAAATAAAATGTGCCGCGCACAGACCGGTTAGTATGTGATACCTGAGAAATCCTGCTGCACCCTCCTCTGTTCCTTTGAGTTTCTCCGTTGGGAAACACACGGCCCCAGGATCTGCCAGGCGGAGGGAGCACAGGCAGCCAAAGTGGGCACAGTGGGCACAGGGGCAGCCCTCCTTGCTGGAGGAGCCACAGCTCCCGTGGAAATGACTACGCGGGCCTCTTGCCCTGCGGTCCTGGGTGCCGTCCCTCCCGCGCCCACCCTTGGCTAGCAGAGCCCAGCTGCTCCGCGAGTGACTGCCAGGCCACCTGGTGCGTTTCCCTGGTCTTGCAGTGCGTGATCAGTAGGACTCGGCTGCCCTCGGAGTCCTCGTGGGGCCCTGGCAGAGGTGCCGGTGTCTAAACCACCCACCTCTGGGCCGAGGACCCTCTCCGGGATTCCCAGGGGCTGCTGCAGGGTCTTCGAGCACACCTGTTGACTGTCCGGGTACGCGCAAGGACCCGAGCTGTAGTCCTGGGACACACGTGCTCAGGGTCAGCTGGGGCGGGCCCCCCCCCCCTCAAGCTTCGTGCTGCCTCACAGCTTGGAGAAGCCTGTCGTCCGGCTGGCGGCAGTCACTTCCAGTTCTGTGGCTTGCCACACCCCGTTGTCACAGCTGCAGCTCTGGGCAGAGGCACTGAGTGGCCGGTCCTGGGAAGGCAGAGACCACCAGTGGACGCCACCTGTGTGGGGGTGGCCCTGTGTCAGGAAGAGGCCTTGCTGGGCCCCGGGCCCCTGGCAGGGTCGGGCTCCAAGGCGGGCCACGGAAGGCTGCGGCAGAGACCCGTCCCCAAGACCGGCAATATGAACACCCCGTGCCCACGTGGACAGCCTGGGCACCGGGGCAGAGCCAGCCCTCCAGGCAGCAGCAGGCCGGGCTTTCTCTGCAGACTTCCCCTGGTCGTCAAGGGGTGAGCAGTGTTCCATCACTGATGCAGCTGATAGCATCTGCCATTTAGTTGTGCAAGTCACTGGGTCAGAGGGAAGCTCGTAGTTACAAGTGGTGCAGCCCCGTGCTGCTGACAGGGGGCTTGGCAGTGGCACAGCCTACAGGGAAAGCTGGCTGCCAGGGCACCTGGTGGAATATGAGGCCCAGACACCCCCCCCCAAACGGTTGGCTTCTCCAGCCCTCTCTGTCCCTCTTAGAGATCCTCCTACAGAAAGCCGGGCATGGTAATCTGTATACTCAGGAGGCTGAGGCAGGAGGATCGCTGTGAGTCTGAGGCCATCCTGAACTGCACAGTGAGACCCTGTCCCAAAAATAAAAACAACAAAAGAAAACGTTTTTCCAGAGAAATAACAAGCCAGGTGAGGAAAGGAAGCCACTGTAGACACAGCGAAGCCTCAGGTCGGCCAGTTGAAGACGCAGCCCTTCTGCCCTCCTGGGGGTGCCAGTCTCTCGAGGGTGTGGTGCCTGAGATTGGTAGTTGGCCGCCTGCCCCTCAGGACCAAATGCACATTGGTTCCTGTCAAAATGGGCTTCAGAATGTACTTGGAACTGGCACCATCGTGCTCTGTTGTTCGGACAATGTGTGTTACGAGGCCGGATTCCGACCCCACAGCGTCACCTGGGCTCTCCCGCCAGGCTGTGCCAACACAGCGCGAACAGTCCCACCGAGCACCAGGTGGCGGCTCTCAATGGGCCAGCTGGGTCGCTGCGGGAATCTCGCCCGTGCAGCCGACTCGTGCCACCGAGCTGCTGGGCCGCCAGAGCGTTGCTGCCCTGGGCAAGGCCCCGAGCCGTCAGCATCGCGCCCGCGTGAGGCATACTGGGCAGACACGCCAAGAGTACTGGTCTGTTGAAGGATTTCAGGAGAGAGCAGCCAAGCACCTGCCAGGAAGCCACACTGGCACCCTCAGCCGGTGCTCAGGATGCTGTAAGGACCCAGGCCGGGCACTGGGTCCCCGACCAGCCAATGCCTGGGGCAGTGTCCGGTGCGTCAGCCTTCCTGGGCCTACCCTGGACCTCGAGGAGAGAGGGCAGAGACTGAGTCCTACTTTTACGCAGCCCTTAAGCTGAGACTGTTTCGCGGTATTTGAAACAGTCTGGAAAAGAACGCTGTCTCCTGACCCATAAACACTAAGTGTCTCCCAAGAATGCTTAACTAGGACGCAGAGCGCACATCTGCTGGCATGACCAGGCCGCCTGGCAGCCGCAGGTGGCGCTCTTCAGGGCCACACTGGGTCCTCAGGGCTCCGGGTCTGAAGCGGGCCTGGGTGCTGGGCACAGACCCGCCTCTCCAGGTCTCGCTGAGGGCTCAGGGGCCACAGGCAAGCGGCAGGCTTGGGGTGCTCCGGAAGGAGGCCTGGGGACGGCCTGTGCAGCCGCGCTGCCCGTTCTGCTTCCTGAGGACGGCACTGAGAGGCGAGCCGCGGGACGCCTGCGTGCGGAGGGGCTCCCTCTTCTCTGTTCTGGCCGAGCCTGGTTTCCTCACGTGAGAGAGAAAACTATCCAAATGCAGTTCCCATTCTGCGGTGCACACAGACACGGGGCCTGTTCCGAGGCGGAAAACCAGCACGGAGGGCCCACAGCCCGGAGCTCTCAGAACCCGCGCTGCTTCCACCAGGAGACACCGTTTAACCAGGAGAGAGGAGAGGCCCAAACCTGGGGACAAACAGCAGAGAGACGTGGGGCCGAGCGTAACAGGCACGCGGCTGCACAGAGTCCCGCACCGCCTCCCGGACACAGGCTGCCGCCCCCGCCGGGCGCCCTCGGGATTCCCAGCCGCCTGAAGCCTCAGGCCACAGCACCCGCCTCTGGGCCCTGAAGGCCCAGCCTGCCCCCGGCCTCTCCTCCCTGTCCTGCTCGGCTGTGTCCCTGCTCAAAGCCGTCCCCAGGCGCAGCCCAGCCAAAGGCCTGGCCGACAGGCAGGAGCCAACAGAGGGGGCAGAGAAACCATGGGGCAGAGGACAGGGCGGACCTGGATGCCCAGTGCCTGTCACTGGCAGCCGCAGAAGCAGCGAGCACTTCTGGGCTGCATTTGAGCCAGGGCACCTGAAGGCCATAAAATGCCACCTGTGCCTTCATGATGCCCACACAGGGGAAGCAGGTTGGTGTGGGAGGCGACATCTGCCCAGCTGCCTGGCACCTCCCTGCCAGGCCCGCTGTGCCCCTGGAGCAGGCCACCGCAGGGCAGCTCCCAAGGGTCACAGGCCAGCTTGCGGTCTGTCCCGGAGCTGGGTGCCGTGACTGCAGTCCTCCCGCAGGTCCGGGCGCTCCCTGCCCCTGTACCCGCCAGTGTAGAAGGCCCTGCGGCACAGAGTAGGCATGGGGAGCACCCGCCTCGGGCCTCTCCTCCACCTGCCTCCCCCGCCTTCCTCTCCTCCTCTCTCCAGGATTTCTCCAGGTCTTGGAGCCCGGTGCGAAGACTGGGCACTTGCTTTCCCCGCGTGGAGCCCGGGCGCCCCCTGGTGGTCCTGGGAGAAAGGTAGCTGTGGCCTCTAGCGCCACGGCTGGAGCCTGTGATCAGGGCCGGGACCACAGCCGGACAGAAAGGAGAAGGCTGCCCACGGGGACAGACACAGGTGCGGTACGGTCAGTTAGGGCAGAAGTAACCGGCAGAGGGACAGGTGATCGACCCGCAAAAGCCACGCGGAGGGGCTGGAGGGCGGGCAGGGGAACGGGGAACTATTAAGAATCAAGATACATCATGGACAGGTACAGTTTCTCATGAAGTGAAAATAATATATACCTAGAATGGACCGATAAGCTCAATTTTTAAATAAAAAAGCCACGTGGGAAGCCAGGGGGCTGGAAAGTCAGAAGGGCCTGTTTCCTGACGGCAGGGAGGCCCAGCCCAGGTCACCCCCTGGGCCACTCCGGGTCTGGGACCAGCGTCCGCCGTGCGGGGCCTGGCTGGCCGGCTCCACGCGTTCCTGTGGCAACGCCAGAGCATCGTGTGCAGGTGGCCGTGGGGAGTCCCCTGCCTCCGTGGCCGGAGTGTAGGGCTGGGCTCCCCGCTGCTTGGTGGAGAAATTCAGCAATGTGCCGGGCGTGGCAGCTCACCCTGTCGTCCCAGCACTCGGGAGGCAGAGGCAGGAGGACTGCTCAGTTGGAGGCTTGCCCGGGCTACTTAGTGATCTCAGAGCCAGCCCCAACTACACAGCGGGACCCTGTCTCAAGAAAGAAAAGAAAGAGAGAGAGAGAGAGAGAGAGAGAGAGAGAGAGAGAGAGAGAGAGAGAGAGAGAGAGAGAGAGAGAGAGAGAGAGAGAGAAGGAAATTCAGAACTAGAAATCTAAGGGAGGGTCGCTGAGGACACCCCTGGAGCGCTGTGCTGGAGCCGGCCGGGACCGCCGGGACCAACCCTCCCAGTAGCCCTCCGTGACAGGCACACTCCCACCCGGACCCCCGCGGGCCCCGGACAGCGGGCCCACTCCACACTGTGCCCCTTCCCCGCCCCGAGGCTCCCACCAGGGGACCGACAGGTGCAGGACCTGCTGCTTTGTCCCCGGGACTATGTCGAGCACGACAGAAGGGAAACCAGTGTGGGGCACGGCTGGAGGCCACGCGCTCAGAAGGTGGAGGCGGGAGGGTCTGGGCCCAAGTCCTGCCGGGACATCTCAGCGAGACTCTGTCTCAAAATACAGAAGAATTTAAAAGGGCAGGGGCTGTAGCTCAGCGCAAGGCCCCGGCTTCAAATCCTGATGGGGTACAGAAAAGGGAGCCACACAACTATTTGGGTGCATTCAAAGTCATGGTTGCATGTTTTTACAGTCTGTTAAGTGTGTCCACATGTTGTGCCTGAAAATCACTGTAGACTGTCTGGTTTAAAAATACTTTATTCTTCCAGCACTCAGGAGGCTGAAGCAGGAGGATCACTGTGAGCTCAAGGCCAGCTTGAAATGTGCAGCAAGACCCTGTCTCAAAAATAGAACACTTCACTGCTGAAGTGCTTCCAATGGCACAGGCTCTGCGGAGCTGTGGTCTCTGGCGGGCGCGGGGTCCAGCATCCACGCAGGGAGGTGGCAGTGGCATCTCCACATCCACTGCTCCTCTCCTGAGATCCCCCCGTGGGAGGCTGTGCTGTGCAAGCACGTTTTCTTCCAAACCGGAGTCACTCCTGTGACCCGCGCGGCTGTGAGCCAAGTGAGGTCACACTCGGAATCCTGCTGTCACTGCTTCACCAGGCAGGGATTCTGCCTCACAATGGCACTTTCAGCTGGGCATGGTGGTGGACACCTGGAATTCCAGCACTCTGGGAAGCTGAGGCAGGAGAATCACAAGTCTGAGGCCAGGCCCAGAGAATTTAACAACTCTTTCATTGTGCAAACACAGGCTATGTTTCCATTTATTTTGTCCTCTTCCCTTTCTTAATGCTTCCTAGTTTGGGTATATTAATCTTTACCTTCTGGGAAAATTTTATTGCTGAGCATTTTCATCTCCTTGGTAGTACTGTAAATGGGACTGGTTTCTCAGTTTCTATTTCAGATAACTTGTTAGTGTAAAGAAATACAACTGATGTTTGTATGCTGATTTTTGTATGAGTTTTTTATTAGCTCTCACTACGTAGTTCAGGCTGGCCTTGAACTTGCAGTGACCTTCTTGCCTCAGCCTGCGGAGTGCTAGGAAGTTCTGCACCTAGCTCTTTTCCAGGTATCTTCCTGAGAGCCAGAGACATCACACCGCAGTGATCCACGCGCACTCGTGTTTACAGCAGCACAATTCATGACAGCTAAATCTTGGGCACAGCCTACATGCCCACCACCAACGAATGGCTAAAGGAAAGGTGCTATCCGCACAGGACGGAGTTCTACTGGGCCACGAAGGATAAGGCTCGACTCTCCAGAGGGAAAGGGATCTACCTCAAGAACTGAGTGTTAAGTGAAGTAAACTGGACGTACAAGTTTGAATGCTACATGGTTCTCTCGTGTGAGAAACCCAAGCTGTAAATGAAGAGCAAAATGAAAGACAGAAGAAATGGGGAGATCAACTTTCCTCAGAGGGGAATGGTATCAAGAGCGGGGAGGGGACGAAAGGGCTTAAGATGTGTTGTGTACAAGTGACGACTCTACAGACACAGCCTCCAAATAGGGACTCATAAAAATAAAAACATGAAAGGAACCAATGTTTTGTTTCCCTGACATTTTCAGTCGTCTCCTTATTCCACTCAGTTCCGCGTCGGTAACTTGAGGCCCCGTTAGCCCTCCCCGTTGGCTCGTCCCTGTGAGACCCTGGCAGGGATCTCCACGGCCTGCCCGCGGGCGCCCGGCCCTGGCGGCCGTCCAGAGAGAGGTCTTCATGGCTGTGCACTGGAGACCCCGCCTCTCAGGCCAGCTGCCGGCCCAGCGAGCCCCGCTCGTAGAGGCGGACTGTTCCTCTGTTAGTTTGGTGCCGTCCCCTCGGCACCTGGCCCTGGCATCTGTGACTTCCCCTTAACCCCCTGCGTGTTGTTTTCTTTCTGCAAATTCGAGCGTGATCCGATTTTCCTTCTCTTAATGATTCCGAATTTCATCCCCTGTGGTCAGGAAAGAAAGTTGATTTCAGGAGTAAATTGTTCTCTCGAGGTGCCACGTACTTGGTTTACACAGTCGATAGCTGGGTGTCGAATCCACTATTCTCGCTTGGCTGTTGATTCCCCTGGCATTCTGATATCTGCTTTCTGCACCCAGACACCCCAAGGCTGGGTGGATATATATTTGCCACTGTTGTATCTTCTTGAAGAATTGGCCCCTTTATCATTTTATGTGACCCTCTTTGTGTCCTGCGACACATTTTATGTAAGCTGTGAGGCCAGTCACCATTCTTCTGGTTTCCGTGTGCACGGTGTGTCTCTTCCTGGCTTTGCGACCAGGCTCCACGTGCCCCGATCTCTAGACAGAAAAAGCGCACAGCCGGGAAGAATTGTGAGTCCTCTGAAAGCAAAGCTGGAGAGGGTCAGTCTGTGGATGAGATGGACACTGTAGCAACTCCAGATGGTGCTGAGGTGCGTAACTGAGGCTCTGTAGCTGACGGTCACGCCGCAAAGGCCAGGGGATGGCGGCGGGGGATGGGGGAGCAAGACACCGTCCTCAAAAAGGAGCGCTACAGGTAGACATGCTCAGGACCTCGTTTAATGCAGGACGAAACAAGGTGACAAGAGAGCAGAGTCTCCACCTTGAAACGGATCTGAAGCTTTTGAGCCTGACGATGTTACAGGGCACGGAAGAGAATCGAGCTGAAGGTGTGAAGCCACCTGGAGAGCTGAGAGCCCGCCCGGGGGGCCGGCAGGAAAGCTGCTGCTGCTGCTGCGGTGGTACCCTGTCAAGGCCAGAGAGCAGCCTGCTGGGAGCAGGAGGGCTCTGCCCACCCACCCGAGGAAGGCCTGGCTCGGCTCCTCCTCCACGGAGGGCGCGTGGACCCGCTCAAATCACCCAGTTTTCTAGCAAGCAGCAGCGGTGCCAAAATAGCCCTAAAAGAAGCTGCGCAAGCAAAGTCAAGGGAAACCTCAGCACAGCTGTCCAGAACTGTGGCCACTTCGTCCTCCCTCCCCCGCCCCTCCTCCATGGGGGAGATGCGGACCCCGTCTTCAAGGTGATGACCCCAGGACCCTGTCAGCGCTGGGGGTTCCCTGCCGCGTTTTCTAGCGGGCCGTTCTAGCAGGGCCAACGCACCTGGGCGCCGGAGCCGGCTGCGGCCCACAGCAGCGCCGTCTGTCTCCAAACCACTTTGGCGCCCGGGCACAAGCCGAACTTTGTCGAGCACAGTAGATGGGCTCTGCTCCCTGCCCTGCAGGGGCGCAGTGTGCTGGGGGTGAAGGCGAGCAAGCCTGCCCTGACCAGACCGGCGCGCAAGGCCCGGGGTACCCCCAGATCACCAGCTGAGCACTGGTACCGTCCCTGGAAGTGGTCAGACCGTGCGGCGGGCTTCACAGGGTGCTGAGCACGCTCCGGGGCAGGCGGCCTGAGCTCGAGCCGTGCAGCGCTCAGAACCCAGGACCGTCACGGGAGCGCGGCCCTGGCCTTGGGACCACCACGCGACGCAGGCACCCACAGAGGGCTCGAGTCTCACAGAAAACCCACGCCCTGACCTCTCCACGCGCACTGCCGGTCCCCAGCGAAGAGCAGGGCTCCGGGCCAAGAGTGGGTCCTCGGATCCGAGCCCTGCTGCGGACACGCCGGAGAGACGGACCCTGGCGGGATTACCCTCAAAGGGCCGCCACGCCCACGCGGCCGCGCCGTCCAGCAGCGGGCAGACGAGCAGACGGCCTTCTCCCGACTTCCCTGCAGCCCGAGAGCCGCCGTCGGGAGGGACATGGACTTTCAAGCTCCTAGATCTTTCGGGCAGCAGAGGAAGTATGTGTAGAAGCACAGAATATGGTTTGCAAAGTTTTTAAAAAGACAAAGGGAAGTAATTAAACATCTTAAGGAATCAAATTTGTTTTAAAATACACATGGTTCCTACGGAACTTTCCTATTGTCAGTTTTTTAGTGTGAATGCAAGTGACTAGTGAACACTTAACAAACGTGGCTTAAAGTCCTGCTGCCCTCATGGAGGAGGAAGAGGGCCCGCCCACGTAGATGTGTGCACCCCGGATCTGTAACTACATCCAACACCCGCCCCTCACCTCGCTTGGTCGCTCGCTGGCTTTCCTCCACGCCATGAGAACGCTGGGCCCGTGCCTCCAAGTGCGGCAGATCCCCGGCCAGGCTGCGGCCTGCAGCAGGCACTACCCGTAACTGGCAGCAGTGTATTCGGAGGCGGAAGGGAGCCCCACATCCGGCTGTGAAGCCACGGGGCTCTCAGGGGGCGAACACTGTGGCTCCCAACACATGCCACCCCTTGAGCTGCCCCCTCCTTAGTTGCTCACTAATCAACCAGGACCTACCTTCAGTCTGTTCCACTCTTTTTGCAAGAACGCCTCATGCCCTTGCACGGCCTGGACTGTGTCACTGGAGGCCACGTTACCTGCCTGGCCTGTGGCACTCGTGCTGCCATACTCAATAAATGCCGCCAGTCCTAGTGGCCTGGCCCTGACCAGCTGAAGGGCGTGTGGCCACGTCCTCACATGGTCCTAGTGCCTTGCAGGAGACTGAGACCCTCAGCCATGGGGCCCACGTTTTTAGTGGGGAGACCTACCTGCATGTCCCTCCGGGGGGCAGCCTCCTGGGGCAGGGTGCTGGGAATACTGTCTTCCCTTTCACTTTTTATGGGTGGGACTAAGGGCAGACCTCAAAGGGCTTCAGTTCTGGAAAGGTTGGTGGGTACACAGGTAACGTGCTTTAGATGCATGGGGGGCTTTTAACAACTGAAGAATCTATGAGCATTATTCAGAGGAAAGTTGTACAAAAAGCAACTGGCTTAGATATGGAACAAATTCTTGTGCCCATATTTCTCTGTAATTACCTGAGTGGGAGCAAATGCACACTCTGCTTCTCAACTGCAGATGTGCCAGAGTAGCTGTTGCTAACAATAAATGTGGTTTTTTGTTTTTCATCCAATATCAAGCCTTTCTGTAAATTCTCTTTTCTCAACAAAATCTAAAAGGGTCTTGAAAGAAAAGGCCCATAAGAATTAAAACTTCATTTTTAGCCACTGAGGTGTTAGTCAACCCTGCTAAGAGGGTTAATTATACTTGAACTTACTAGCTTCTCTTTACATCTCAACAAATATATTTCTTACTATAGCAAAATGGACTTTTAAGGAACAGAACGTGAAATTCTGGAAACTGTCCTTTGGGCAGAGAGGGGACCAGCCCTGTCCCACTGCCGCTTGTGTACAGTACTCGAGTCAACTGTGTGAAGGAAATAAGACCTTCCAAAACCCATGTGAGCTCACAGCGTGGGGCCTCACAAAGGGGAGGTTCGGAAAGACGTTTCGCACAGAGCACCACACGAAGGCGAAGGTGGAGGGGTGATGGTCCAGACACAACCCCAGCTGCAGGCGGGCGCCCTGGTCCTCCTCGCAGCCTCCCATGGTGCTCACCTGCTGGGCCGGGCGCCACAGCCCTGGGTCCCACAGCCCTCCCGTGACGTGACGCCCCGCCCCGGTGACAGCACGGCCCTCCCCGGGCTTAGTCAGGGCGTCCCACGATCAGCCGCTCAGTGGCCACCCCCGTCCCACCGCAGCGGGCAGGCGGCCGTCAGTGAGCTCAGCCCTCGTGGCAGGGTACAGGGTCCCGCGCTGTGCTCCCGTGTCTGCATTAGCGGTGAGATCCCGGAGCTCATGGGGAGAGGAGGGCGCCGGACCCGGACCTTCTCGGGCCGCTGCTCCCCGTGCTGCAGCCAGTGCCCCGTCCACGCCTGCGGGACAGCCTGCACTGCGCTCGGGAGTGGCAGCCGTGAGGGGGGCGCAGGCCTGTGATCCCCACACTCCGGGAGGCTGAGCCGGGGTGGGGGTCACGAGTTTGCGCCCAGCCCGGTCAGCACAGTGACGTGGCTGAGGATGGAGCTCAGGGTGAAGGGCCCCGGTTCAGGCCCACTGAGGCGGCTGGGGGCCCAGCGCAGACAGTACTCGGGGCTGTTCTCTGGGACGCCCTCGACTCCTTCCTTGCCAAGCCACGGCTTCTCGGGCGAGGCCTGGGCCATGAAGTCTAAGGTCTCCGAAACCGTCTCAACACCACCTGCACTTCCTTAAACAGTACTTTTAAAAAAACGTGGTCCCTTTCACTCAAGATCTGATTTTTCCTGGGAACACAGAGCTGAACAGCATCCCTGGCTTTCGTACGAGGGTCCTGTTCACTGCAGTTCAGTGCAGCCGTGGTACCCTCAGGTTCTCTCTCTGTCTGGGGCAGGCATGATGGCTCATGCCTATGATCCCTGCAGTTGGGAGGCTGAAGCAGGAAGACTGCTGCAAGTTCAAGGCCAGTTTAGGATACACAGTGCTTGAACTACACAGTGAGACCCTGTCTCTACAAACCACCCTCTAAAACGCGTAGCTGGGCGCTGAGGCGCACCCCTGCCACAGCGCTCAGGAGGCTGCGGCAGGGGGCGCACAACTTCGAGTCCAGCTTCAACAACTGAGCAGGCCTGTTTCTGGACACTGAAAAAGGGGTGTGCCAGGGATGTGGCCCGACGCTCCCCCAAGCGGCCCTTCCCAAGTGCCTTGGGAGTTCTTAGTTCTTATGAGGTTCTCAGGTGCCCTGCACTGACGGGGCCCAGTGCTGAGCCACCCTGGCATCCTGGCAGCAGCCCCAGCGGCCACGGGGAGCAGTACAGTAAGTGCCTGCTTCTTCGCGGCGTCTGGGACAAAGACTGCACGACAGGTTTCTGCAGCGACATGCGTGTGAATGTTAACTTTCTGTCATCATTCAGACTGATATCAGTTATGAGCTGCTTTATACAGGAAGATGCAAAGCTCCCTTCGGCGTGAGTGCTTCGGAACACTGGAGGTGGCACCGGTGCGACTTGGTCCCTCCTCGCCTGGCACTCTCCTGGGACACGTGGCTCTGGTGCCGTTTGG
This sequence comes from Thryonomys swinderianus, assembly GCA_004025085.1. Taxonomy (NCBI): domain Eukaryota; kingdom Metazoa; phylum Chordata; class Mammalia; order Rodentia; family Thryonomyidae; genus Thryonomys; species Thryonomys swinderianus. Next base: position 36,518 of record PVIC010010056.1, read on the forward strand.
GTGGGGTCCTTGACAATCTCCATCTTCTGAAGAGTTCTGGCTAAGCTTTAGGCCTCCACGGGGTCTCCGGCGGCATGTCCGCAAGCGAGACCTGCACATGACAGACACCGAGGGCGGCGGCGGCGGGGTGCCGTGCGCACCCGACTCCGCCATCTGCAGTCCTTCTCCACAGCGTGGAGACCGTGAAACCTGTGAACGCTTTCGGAGATCTGAGAGACCCCAGCCCCACTACCCACCGCCCACAAGATGTAACACACTTTAGCCTGTGCAGTGCGTGGACCGGGAACACGACGCTGGGTCTCGCCGGGGTCCACTCGTCAGACGCCGGGGCCATAGCCGCGAGCTGCACCTCGGGGGCATGGGGTGCGGGGACAGCTCACTGGCTCTGGACCAGATGCCGCCCCCCCCCCCCCGGGCGGCGGTGCAAGAAGGGGCCGTGTGGTGTGGTCAGACCGGGCACACAATGAATCTCGGAGCCAGAGGGGACACTGTGAGACTTTATTGACAAACCTTGCAAGATACAATATAGCGCAAACACATCTTTCATGAAGAAATCACACAAATGATACACACAATACATTGTCTTTGCACCTACACGACTACTACTGTCCACACATAGTCCTGGTCAAGTTCCCACGGGGGTAGCACAAAGGGAAAACGGGCTAAAACACAGCAACATCATTCCCACAGAGGCGGCGAGCATGGGCGGCGGAGAACACGAAGCCGATCAGACCCGGGAGGGAGCACGTCAGCCGTCCCTCGGCTCGCGGTCAGCGCGCTCCCCACACACACAGCTCCACGCCGCAGCAGCGCAGCCTCGAGGTGCACACTGCGCTAGGGGGCCGCAGGCGGCAAAGGCAGCGACACGGCCACACGGCCCCTGCTTCCGAGCAGAACGAGAGCACGCTAGCACTACACTGACCCACGCCCCGGCCCTGTGAAGGCAGACAGACAAACGGAAGGGGTGGTTAATGCGCGGCCGGCCACAGCTGCAGGATGCCGGGTCCCCGGGTCGCCCACACTCCTACAGAGCCAAACTGCAAAATAACAGAATCCAAATGTTATTCTCTCCGACCAGACCTGGAGGAATAGGTTATGGAGCGGAGACCTGTCAACGCAAAGGGTTAGAGAAAGCACGTTGCAGACACAGCGCAGAGACAGTCAAAACCTTCCGCTCGGCCAGAATGGAGTCCCGAATGCTGGGCTGAAGACAGGAGCGGGGTGCAGAGGCGGGGAAGCGGGAACGGCAGCACCTCGGGTGGGAAGGAGCGTCTGTCCGGCGTGAGGAGGGGACGGGCAGGCAGGAAAGAGGGACAGAAGAGGACGGGAGGGCACCGATCCCGAAGAGCTGCAGCCCAGAACAGACAGCAGCAGCCGAAAGAAAACAGACACAGCCAGCGAGCTGGGAACGGCTCACAAAGGACAGAGATCGGGTTCTGCTTTGTCACTGCTGCGCCTGCAAGTTAAACGGTGGGATTAAGAGTCCTGGAGTTAAAATCCTCACAGAGGAAAGCACTGCGGGTCCCCAGCCTGTGAAAAGCAAAGCAGAATTATAAAACAGGTAGTTATTTTGTTCCTCAGCTGACAGCATCACTGTGTGTACGTGTTATTTTTTAAAATTACATGTGCTAAGAAATAGCACAGAACGCAAAAGTTCAAGTGGTCTAAAATCAGCTCGCACTATAGCTGCCCTTAAAATAAAAATTAGTTTAGGAGAAAATCATATAAAAATCAAAAGGACACCTTTCTGAAGCATACTAATCTGTCAAACAGTAGGATTAACCCAGTGCCTGTCTGTGTGTCCAGTACGTGGGACATGGCAGATAAAAAACCACAGGATACTTCTTTCTAAAGGACCTGTATTTTCTCAAATCATTTAAAATTAGTAAAATGAAACCAAGGAAAACAATACAAAGAGCTCTATGTTTCAGACTGTCAGAAGGAAAAGGAGAAACCAGTATGTGAGATATTTCTCACTACAATCATCTGTTCTGTCTGCCCACCTCGCTTTAAAAATTTCCTACAAAACCCAATGGAAAGAGAGCTGAGGTGGGTGGAGCCTCTGAGAAGGCAGGTCGCAGGAGTGCGTGCGCGACCGTGTGCCCCAGGAGGAGGCGTACCTGGGATCCAATATGAATCAGTGGGTTTGCTTTCACTCTGGTACACAAAGCCACACGCTCATGTACCTAAGACGCTAGGCATTTTCAAAGACAAAAACGAAACAGGTTGTAAAAAAACCTTACACACAAAATCCTTAGGATTTAATGTTAAAATAAGGCTAAACGCCTTTGTGCAGTTCACAGTTAAAAAAAATATCCAAGTAACACTTTATTTACAGACTTTAAACAGCTGAAAACATCAGCCGAGCTGCTCCCTAAACAGAGTACTGCCCACACTGACCTAAGCTCCTGCAGCCGCTCCGTGGGGAGGAGCCCGGCTCCTCCTGCCCTGCACGCCCGGGCCCTTCCTTTCCGCACAACTCCCACACAGCCTCCTCTACATCCCGCCTCCCACGTCGGCAGACAAGGCCGGGGCAGCTCAGTTCCTGCGGGGACGGCCGGGAACGGACGCATCTAACAGTGCCTGTGTTCAGCCCTGAGCCCTCTGGGGGCGAGAGACAGCGGCCATGCGCCGCGCTGCTGCATCCAGGCATCCCGTCTCTAGTAGAGGACAGAGAAGACCGCCAGAGAGCCCAGGGTGACCGCGGGGACCGAGAGCAACACTCAGCCCTGACACAGACCACTGTGGACTTGTGCAATCAAGACGGAGGGCCTGACTGACTAACGTCTATCCAACAGCTGACGAGCCCAGTTTACCTTCCTGGTAAAACCAAAGAAAATAACAGGTGAAAACAAAGAGAAAAAACAAAAGCCAAAAGAAAAAAGGGACAACTCTTAATCCCGGCCCTCGGAGCAAGGCCCCTCGTCCTAGCCTGGGCCCCACCCTGCGGAGGGAGCCCCTCTGGCCGCCGTCCCTGACTCTCCTCTCGCCCCTCCAGCGCCTCCCAGCCTCCCGAGCAGCAGAGCTTCTGTCTGCAGCACCAGGAAGAAGGCTGGGCACAGGGCCTGCGCTGCCGAACTCTGCAAAGCTCCCGCAGGGAACTCAGGTGGCTGTGCAGGAGGGCTGCTGGCCAGCAGCCGGGGACGGAAGATGCTGATGGCTAAAGCACCGCCCGCACACCCACCCGTCTCCCCGCAAGGCCGAGGTGTGGGCGCAGGGCCTACATGGGAAGCTGCCCCTCCAGGACACCGGCCAACTGCCACATTTCTTTTGGAAAGAAGAGATGAAATTACCCTGGAGAAGAGGATCAGTGTGGGGTTCAACAGACGTGGCCAGGGCAAGGGGAATGCAAAGCTATGTGCAAGTCAGCAGCTAAGTGAACTTACATTACAGACAAAATAAACAATGCAAAAAGAAGAGAGGTTTCTTGACTACACACAACCACCTGTCGATTCACCTCCTGAGATCTACTTGCATTTACTGCCTTTATGCTCTTGAATTTGTGAACAAATAATACACAGATGAGGATAAATTAATTGACTTACTACCATCTTTATAAAAATCGAATATACACACAAACACATAAACAATTACGGAGGTGTCTCCATTAAACTTTGATAAGACAACACAGAAGAACTAACAAATAGCTAGTATGTTGTGTCGCGTAGATAGCACTTCCAGTAACGAGTCATTTTAAAAGGGTCACTGTACAAGGTCCGTGTGTGCAGTGTGCTGGTGCCCTGCCCCCACTTTCCACGCATGACGAAGAACACAGATAATGGTTGCAGCAGATCTTCCCAGGGCGCAGGCGCGTGTGGTTCCGCCTCCGCCACAAGCACACCTGAGGATGCAGCGGCCTGCTCTCTAACTCCGCTTCCTCCCTTCCCTGTGGCTCCGCTGGCGCTAGCCTGCTGCGTGGGCTGCCTGCCCCGAGCTGCTCAGGGCCTGAGCACTGAGAGGAGAGCCTGCGCTGTACCCGCGCCCACCAGGCCCCACACACAGCCCTGCTACCTCTGGATCCGGCGACGCGGAAAGAAAAGACCTGCCACGTGTCAGATGCTACGGACACGGGCACGCGTGCCCTTGGGACCTGCGCCACCCTCAGCCAAGGCCCAGGCAGAAGGCCTCGAAGCCTTTCTTGAACAGTGGCACCCAATCGAGTTCGCTCTGTCCACACTGACTCCCATATCTCAATGGCACCGATCTCCAGAGATGAGGTACAGATCTGGGTTTCAAAAGCACAGCACTCAGCCTACTGAAAAGAGTGGTTAAAAAAAATTTTTTTTAAAACCTGTTAAACTCACTGTATCACATCCTAGGTCCCAGAGGCTAAAAGAAGGCTTTCCATGACCCAGCAGGTTGTAAGTGGTCGGAATCTCTCTGAACTAGAGGTCACAGGCTACTGAACTCAGAGCTCCAGTGCAACTCTGAAAACTGGGCTGTGGAGACTGTACTTCCAACTGCACGGACCAACTACGCCGACCCAGGCCAGAGTGGGCAGTGACAGCTCTGCTGAGGCTGGGCCGCAGCTCCTGGGTCAGAGGGGACCCAGGGCAGGGTCTGGGGAGCGCCACCATTTCCGGGAACTCACACAACCACCGCGCTCCCCGGCGTCCCACCTAGGAAACGGTGTCCACTCAGAGTCAACGCTACACAAAAACTCACAGGGCCTCAGTACTCATCTGAGCTCTCCACACTGGTCACCTCATCTGCAAACGTAATCTAAGACTGCAGGGGTGGAAACCAGAGGCTGCAAGTCTCTCCTGTCTCCTTATCCCTGGGCTCGAATGGTCCTCACTGGCTCAACCAGAGGCCTAAGTGACAACAGCCGTCTATGCCCTCGACTCTCCTGATCACGTGGCACGGGCTCCCGGGGCCTGCGCACAGACTCCCAGGCCCACTCTGGACACACTCTGCAGGACGCTTCCGGAGACAGTAAGGCACTTTCCAGTGCGTGCCCAGCAGAGTGGGTTTCCCCACAGGACCTACCAAAACGACATCCCCGTCCGACAGCCGTCCTCACACAGGTGTGGAGAACCGAGGCCGCAGGAGGCTCTGGGGTCCCTGAAGGACAGTGAGGCCCCTGCACAAAGGCCTTCAAAGCAAAAAGACCATCACATCAGCGAAAGGGGACAGCACTGGGCCAGTGACGCACATACTGCTTAGGGCTGCACTAAGAAGGAGAGAACCCGAGCTGGTCTGACTAGCCCTCACCAGCACCTCACCTTGCAGGTCAGGAGCGTGGGCCCCCAGGGCTGGGGCCTTCTGCACCCGCCAGCACTGAGCCTGGCCGGGAGGTGTGGACAGGTGGGCATGCTCCCAGGAACCAGGAATGCACGCACAGTGGGCACTTGGGAGAGAGCTACAAGAAGTAGAATGGCCACAGCCATGGGCACCGTCCCGACCCCGCTCACCTGGCTTTCCAGGCTATGCATGCGTCAATTGATAATCACCCGAATTTTAACTACGGTTCACCAGAGCCTTTGTGCGCTGAGCAGATGGCTCTGGTGAGGCTGAGCCGAGACACTCCTTTCTTGCCTGCACTGAAGATAAGTGCAACCATTATCAAATATTCTTTGCTGTGAAAACCACTCAGAGCCTGCGCCACACTCTCTCCTGACTGAGTCACTGCGATCAATCATACAGCAGGATCATGGAGAGCAGGGTCACATGCATCGCGAGCACTTGGAAACGAGAACTGAGTTCTTGTGGGCAACGGAATGAAGCAACCCGACACCCTCTTGCTATGGCCCGTCACCCAGCTCTACGCAGTCACCAGGGCTGGCCGGCGCCTGGACAAGAGTTACAGACTGCGGACCGGAGAAGCGCGCTCAGGGGTCCTTGCCAGCGGGCGCTTCCTTGGAGAAATTCCGAATGTACGCAGACGAGGCGAGTCTCCCGTTAGGACCTCACTCCACGATCAGGGCCACATTTATGTGGGACAAATCTATCATGTGCCTGTGGAAATTTAAAGAGACAGTCAGCACCAACTCTGGACATCAGCAATCAGTGCAACAGCGGGAGAAAACGAAGTCCAACCATAGTCAGGATGAACTGGTCTCCCACAGAAGACAGAAGCGGGGCAGGGGAGGCTCAGTGGAGGAGCGTTCACAGCTGTGCGCGAGCCCCAAAACCACAAAGTGAGAAACACAAGAAAGTGAAAAGCGCAGGTCTACACATAAGCTCCACATGCAAACACGAGCGAGCCACCCTTGTGTGACGCGAGGACTGCCAGTCAGCCCGCGGCGCTGGCACCCCCGCCCCCGACAGAGTCCTCTCCTAGTCACGCCCCGGGGCCGTGCACTACCTGTGGAACTTCTGCTGAAACGCCAGTGCGTGTGCTGGTTCCTTGAACCTGGCGATGGCTTTCCGCTGCTGGGGCAGCATCTGCAGGCTCTGTGGGAGGAGAACAGAAACATGCCACCTGTCAGCGTCACACGGCGCACGCTCCAGCCCACAGCGCGGAACCGGGGGGCCTGGCGGGCCGGCGTGTGGGCCACAGACGCGTCTGGCTCCGCCCCTCCACCTCCTTGGTGGCTCTGCTCGCCCAGCAAGACAAGGAGAGCGGGCCACAGCCTCTCGGCTGACTCTGGAATGACAGCCACACCTGCGGCGCTCCCATCTCCCGTGAGTGCCACGAGCGAACGCCCGTGCTCCACGCCTGTGTTTAGGCCTGCTGCGCCCGGATTCCCCGAGGTCGGCAGAGGGTTCCTCTGCGGAGCGCTGCCTGTCAGCCGACTGCTACCAGGGCCTCTCACCAGCCTTCCTGGCGCCATCTCTGCACTATGGGAGCGAGGCAAGAAGACGGCAAGTTTGAGACCTGCCGCAGTCACTGAGACTTTGTCAGTTAATCAGTAAACGGCCCCAAGGATGCGCTTTCACACCTAGTAATGCAAACATCACAACCACGGGCCAACAACGCACTCCCAGAGCACACCGCTTCACAGGGAGGGGACCCGCAGCCAGCAGGCGGCAGCCACTCCTAGCGGGCCACTGGGTGAACTACGCACATCCCACCTCATTCACCCTGCAGATGGGCGCCTGGGAGTCACCTCAGTGTCAGGCTGAGCACACCTGGCTCGCGGAGGCAAAGCTGTCTGACCGAAAGCGGCACTGCCAAGACACAGGAGGCCGGGCCTAGGCCACAGCCCGGCGGCAAAGCCTCCTGCTCTTCCTACTCTTGCCAGCTGCACCCTGCAGGGTCTCAGCAAAGCGCTCGGCTGACTCTGGCACGACAACCACACCTGCGATGCTCCTACCTCCCGTTCATGCCGCTCTGCACCCTCTGCCACTCTTCTCAATCTGCAGCGCCTTGTGACAGCCATGCAAGGAAGTAAAACACCGATCTGAGAGCAGTAACGCCTGCCACGCTGAGGAAAAGGACAGATTCTACAACTGACAGAACACGGCATAATGTGTATCTTGAATGTACCCATAAAAAAAAGTAGCAATAGGGCCGGGGATTTAGTTCAGTGGTTCCAGCATTTGTCTCGCAAGCACAAAGTCCTGAGTTCGATCCCTGGTAAACACGTGCTACAATGCCGGGCGTGGTGACACACCTGTCATCCCAGCACTCAGGAGGCAGAGGCAGGGGGATTGCTGAGTTTGAGGCTTGCCTGGGCTACACAGTGAGCTCAGGGCCAGCCTCAACTATAAAGTGAGACTCTGCCTCAAAAAAAAAAAAAAAAAAAAAAAAAAA
>PVIC010010057.1:0-10610 GCA_004025085.1 Thryonomys swinderianus
TTTTTGGAGACAGGGTCTCACTTTGTAGTTCAGGCTGGCCCTGAGCTCACTATGGTGCCCAGGCTAGCCGCCGCGAACTCAGCAATCCTCCTGTCTCTGCTTCCCGAGTGCTGGGATTACAGACATGAGCCACCACGCCCAGCATTATATGTGGTAACCGGGGATCGAACTCAGGTCCTTGCGCTTGCGAGGCAGGCGCCGGAACCACTGAGCTAACCCTCCGGCCCTCTAAGTTCTTGAGCTATGAGTAATTAAACTTTTGCTACACCTACCTAATTAATGGTGTTTTGTTATAGCACCCTAATCAGGTAAAACAGGAAATACTATAATTTGTTTCATTTTTAATCTTCTTGGTGGAAAAATGAATTGCTAAGAAATTAAAGTTGCATAATTAGGTTTTCCCATTTACTTTTATGTTTATTGGTACATTGTATATACACATCGTGATTGCACTTAGTATTGGGAATTTGTTCCAGTATATGACATGATTTAATTTTTATTTTTCCCATTCCCCTACCCACCTGACAACCCTCATCCCCTAAATACGTAAGCTTTGTCTCCCTTTTTTCTTATCATCACATTTTTTCTTTACCCCTCATTACTCCTCCACATTTCTGTTTGAATATTTTCTATTTCACAATATCCATCATACCTTCTAGAACTCATTAACATCTTCAGTTTCTCATACCAGAGAACAGATACAATATTTACACATCTATGACCTATTTATTTCACTTATGAGTATGTCCAGAAGGAACATCCATTTGAGTATAAATGACTGAAACTTATCATTCTTTAAGGCACAGTAATAGTTTTATAGAAAAACCACCAAATTACGTTTTGTAGAGTAAAATTTTTACCTATAAACTGAGGCAACATTTTAAACAATTTCATACTTTTAATCCATCTATTTTTCTCATGACAACCTTATAATTATTTTCTTCACCTTGAAGCAGTTTTCTCCAACTCAACAACTATTATTATTAAAATGTGAAATTGTCACCATAGAGGAGTGAGCAAAATATATAGTAAATGTTCAAATTTAAAAATCATTATACTATATTGCCATTAGTTCCTTACAAAATACCCCTCTCCTGCTTCAGAGACATTTACCCCATCTCACCACTTTCTGAGGCAGTTCTGGAAATCTTCCTTCGTGAGGAACTTCATGAGATGTGATTTTAAAAATATGGTGAATCCTGTTGCAAATACTGTCCAATGGAAAGTCAGACTTGTAAAACTATTACGGTATGTTCCATCCCCCCTGCTCATTTGTCTGGTGCTGTTCAGCTTCCAGCTCTTCCCCACAGCCAAAATGATCATGAAAAGTAAGTGGTTTGAATCAATTCAGGACATGACGGCAACTGTGATAGCACAACTAAAGACACAAAAGGAGACCGCAAGAACTTCTTCAGAAAGTGGCAAGAACGATGGAGTAGATGTAATCAACGTGAGAGCAGTACTTTTCAGGATTAATGACAATTTGCCTTTTATCATAGTGAGTGTTTCTAATTTAAACATTTACCATATATTATGATCAAAGGTTATATAAAATCTTTGCTTTAAATCCTTTTATTTTTTTTCTCATCCTAGTTATAGAGCAATAGGGAAGTCTATTCAGCTCTGGGGCCAGACCAACTGAACTTGAATCCTGTGTGGGCAAGTCATTTAATTTATCTGTCTGCCACTTTTCTTATCTTTAAAATGAGAATATTATCAGTACTTATCTTCCAGCATCTTTAGGAGGATCCAATGTGATGATAAAAGTAAAGCACTTAGTTTCTGACAGCTTTGCAATCTTATTACAGGTTGAGCAACCCTCATCTAAAAACGCAAAATCTGACATGCTCCAAAATCCAAAATGTTTGAGGGCTGATATGATTCCACAAGAAGAAAATCTGATATCATAGAACTATTTCTCTCAAAAGATTATTTAAAAACATTGTACAAGATTGCCTTAAATTTCATGTTTAAAGTTGGTTCCCATACTCAAAGTATCTCATTGCATATATGCAAATATTTCAAAATCTAAAAATCCTGACATCTAAACCAGTGGTCCCAAACATCTTGCATAAAGAATATTCAGCCTGTACTTCAGACACAAAGACCCTTACCATGACATATAAAATGTCACATGTTGTGACAGTTGTCTGTATTTCAAGCATCATCTTGCGGCTCTCCAATTAACTACAGTCACACTGGTCTTTCTGTTCATTTTGTCTACATGTTTTACATTCCTACCCAAGGAAGCTTCTTCATACTCTTCTATCTAGATATTATCATTTATGTTTTACCTCCCTTTCCCCATCTTGTCCTCCTGGTTTCAGTTTATCAGTTACTTCCCAGGAAGCCTTCTTCTGACGACTTAACTTAAAATAGGTCACACAACTGACTTCTCTCATTGTACTCATTTCTTTCCTTCCCAGAATGTATTTGTATGCATATTTCCATGCTCATCTGTTTATGTCTTCTCCCTCACTAGACTGTAGTTTCTATTAAGGTAGAAACGTTTAATTGCATTTTTTTTAAAATGAGAGTCTCACTATATCGCCCAGCTTGACCTTGAATTCCTGCGCTCAGGCACTCCCCCACCGCAGCCCCCTGACCAACCGGGACTGCAAGCACTTGCTACTATGTCCGGGAAAACATTGTTTTTGTTTGTTTGTTTGTTTGTGTTTTTTTAAGACAGGGTCTCGCTTTGTAGTTCAGACTGGCCCTGAGCTCACTATGTAGCCCAGGCAAGCCTCGAACTCAGCAATCCTCCTGTCTCTGCCTCCCGAGTGCTGGGATGACAGGCGTGAGCCACCACGTTCGGCATTGTGGTATGCGGTGTTGACTGTTAGTGGGCATGACTCTCCATGCCCAGCATTATATGTGGTTACCGGGGATCGAACTCAGGACCTTGCGCTTGCGAGGCAGGCGCCAGAACCACTGAGCTAATCCTCCGGCCCTGGGAATACATTGTTAATGCATTCTCGGAATTTAGCAAATCATCCGATAAAAGGAAAGCCTCAACAGATACTTATTAAATTGAAAGATATACTTAAAATACCAGAAATAAATACACTACTGTTTATCTAAGCCAGTGAGATAGTGTACTCCAAAAAGTAATCTGAAATGTACATATTAATTATTTTATTAGCAAACTTGACCAGAACTTAATTAAAGATGAGAGCCGTAAAAATTACCTATGGCATAGGAGGGAGACAACAACAAATTCAACCGTAACTCCACAGAAAAATAGAGTAGGAGAAAGAAGTAGAGGAGGAAAATAACTAATTAAAGAAGACCTCGCACGGCATCCTTTCTGCCCTTGATCTAGCGCATTCAACTGGCTCATTCATCACTGTTAGCCAAGCAATCCGGTTGAGGGCTGGAGACAAACGCACCAGGAGCTAGTGTGACTGGGGAAGCCTGTGTGAGGGAAAGAGATGGCTGGTGAGGCAGTGAGGAGCTTAATAAGTAAAGGCACTTTTAAAGTAAGGATAGATTCTATTTTTAAGAGCAATGCTAGGTTTACAGAACAAAGTGACCAGAAAGCATAGTTTCCACACACTTCCTCTCTCCCATGACACTTTCCCCCACTACTAATTTTACATTAGTATGGGTTACTTGTACTAATTAATATCGATTGCTTAGTCATACAGCATATGTGCTGATACTTGATTGTGGTAAAATATACATAACATTTATTATCCTAATGATTTTCAAGTGTACAGTTCAATGGCATTAAGTACACTCACATTGCCACATAACTATCACTAACACCAATTTTCAGAATATTTTCATCTTCAAAACGATGTATTCAATGAAACATTAACTCCCATTCCCTTGAAAATACTAGTCTATGTTCTGCCTCTATGAATCTGACTAGTCAAAGTACATCAAATAAGAGAATTTAGCCGGGCGTGGTGGCTCACACCTGTAATCCCAGCACTCGGGAGGCAGAGGCAGGAGGATTGCTGAGTCCCAGGCTTGCCTGGGCTACATAGTGAGCTCAGAGCCAGCCTGAACTACAAAGCGAGACCCTGTCTCAAAAAAAAAAAAAGAATTTATACAATACTTCATGCAACTGGCTTATTCCACTTAGCATGGCTATAAAGTTCATGCCTGTTTTAGCATGTATCAAATTTCCCTTTCTTCATAAGACTGATGTTAATTCATTGTATAAATTATACCACATTTTGTTTGGCTGTTCATCTGCCACTGACTAGCTGATGGCTTCCACCTTTGCTTTGAATATGTGGGTTTACAAATCCGTTTATATTCATTTTATGAATAGCTAAAGCTGTACCTGTTTAAGTCTCTGCTTTCATTTCTTTTGTGTATATTTCCCAAATGGAATTTCTGGGTCATATTCCACCTCTATTTTTTAATTTTCTTTTGTTTTGTTTTGTTTTGTTTTGTCTGAGAGGTCTTACTTTGTAGTTCACTTTGGCCATGAACTCACTTATGTAGCCCAGTGAAGCCTCAAACTCACAGCAATCCCCTGCCTCTGCCTTCTGAGTGCTGGGATTACAGGTGTGAGCCACCATGCCTGGCACTGTGGTATGTGGTACTGATTGCTGGTCAGCATTAGTCACCATGCCCAGTATTGTTGTATGTGGTCACTGGGGATCAAACCAGGGATGTTGCACTTCCTAGGCAGGCGCCAGAACCACTGAGCTAAATCTCCGACCCCCTTCGTCAACTTTTATGTGGTTTTATTTTTGTTGTAGTTGTCAAAATGTAGAATTTCTTAATTATTTGAGATATTAATCTCTGATACGAGGATTTGCAAATATTTTCTCCTTTTTTGTGGACTAACTTGTTTAATACTTTCTATAATAATGTTGTTTGATGCATAACCGTTTTTAATTTTACACAGACCAATACATTTTTTCCTTGTTCTTCATTTGGTTTTATGTATAAGAAATCACTGGCAAATCAAATGCCATGAGCTTATTTTCCCTATGTTTACTTATAGTTGTATTGCTTTGGGTTCTTATGCTTGGGTCTTTGATCTATTTTTAGTTCATTTTTGTGTATTGGATATGGTAAGAGCCTGACTTCATTCTTTAGCATTATTGTACGTGCTTTTCATAAAATATGATTGCACTATATTTTTCACATTTTTAACTCTCTGAGTGCTTTTGGAAAACCTTATGATAGTACTACCCAAATTACAGCTCTGCATCTAATGTTCATTTCCAAGCAATCTAACTTTACAGAGGAACCACTCTATGAGCAGGGACAAATGACATATGGCTTGATAGTTGAGACTTTAAAAGAAAAGTTCTAGGAATTGGAATAGTTTTACACAGGAGAGAAGCAAGTTTTGGCACAAACATTGTATTTGATTTTTTAAAAAGCCTTCAGATAAAATGACAATAATATGGTTTTAAATGTATGTAAAGAGAGTACAAATGAAAATGTTTTAACACTCACCATTATAACTTCCTTTCCCTAACATTCAGCCATTCTTTTTATTATGTCAACTCTTCCAGAATCCATGGACTCTGCAAGACTCCATGTAAAATAAAAGCAATTTTATTTTAAATAGCAGTTTTGGGTTTAGAGCAAAATTGACTAGAAGGTGCCGGGCGTGGTGGCTCACGCCTGTCATCCCAGCACTTGGGAGGCAGAGACAGGAGGATTGCTGAGTTCGAAGCTTGCCTAGGCTACATAATGAGCTCAGAGCCAGCCTGAACTACAAAGCAAGACGCTGTCTCAAAAAAAAAATTGACTAGAAGGTATAACTTCCCCGCATAACATACCCCTGCTTATCCATGTTCACAGTCTTCTCCATTACCAACGTACTCCAGAAAACTGATGTATTTTTACAGCTGATGAAACTATATTGATAAACTGCTACCATTCAGAGTCCATGGTTTACATTAGAGTTTACTATTGGTATTGTACTATAAATTTAGATAAATATATAATTACATCTATCTACAAATATAATATTTCACAGAATAGGTTCATGTCTTAGAATCTTTTATGCTCTTTCTATTTAACCCATTTTTCTCGTAACCTCTGGAAAACTCTGATCTTTATAGTATCTAACTCTACCTTTTCCAGAGTGTTATAACATATAACACTGTATACAGTTTTTATGGATCAACTTTTACCTTGTCTTGTGGATTAAAGTTTCGTCCATGTCTTTTCATGGCTTGATAACTAACTTCTTTTTTTCTTTTTAGGTATCTTTATGTTTATTATTTACTACCTATTTCTTTTTAAATTTTTATCTTTATTGGTACAATGTATATACACACTATAATCACACTCAATATAGAGAATTTCTACCAGTATATGACACTATTTAATTCTCATTTTTCCCATTCCCCTACCCACCCCACAACCCCCCACCCCTAAGTACATAAGTTTGTTTCCCTTTTTATTACGATCACGTTTTTCTTTCCCGCTCTTTACTCACTCCTCTACCACATTTCCCTTTGAATATTTCCTATTTCAAAATATCCATCATACATTCTAGAACTCATTAACATCTTCAGTTTCTCATACCAGAGAACAGATATGGTATTTACACATCTGTGACCTATTTATTTCACTTTTGAGTATGTCCTGAAGGTACATCCATGTGAGTAAAAATGACTCAAGCTTATCATTTTTTAAGGTGGAGTAATACTCCATTTTATAGACAAACCACATCTTCTTTATCCAGTCTCCAGTTGATGGGCATTTGGGTTGTTTCCAAGATTGAGCTTTCAGAAACTGAACTGGTATGAACATGGCTGCACATGACATTGTGACATGAATCTTGTAATTCTCTCATGTATAACCCTAGCAGGGAAATCATTATTTGGCTGTTCAGTAGATGCATCTACTGAAGAGCATTTTAGTTACTTCAAGATTTTGACAATTATGGACAGAATTACAATAAAAATCCACATGCAGGTTTGATTTTTTTTATTTTGTTTTTTCGGGGGACAGTCTTCATTCACAGTCTCAACACGCATTTTGGGCTGGTCTTCAACTCACTATGTAACCCAGGCTGGCCTCAAACAGGGTGATACTCATGTCTCAGCCTTCCAAGTGCTGAAATTATTGTCATGTGCCACCACACCTGGTTTGCATTTTTCTTTATTCAATGTAAATTTTTAACTACTTTTGGTCAAGTGCTCAATTAAGTGATAAGAGAATACTTAGTTTTGTGGCAAACCAGTAGATAGTCTTCTAAAGAGACTGTACCATTTTTTATTGACACTAGCAATTAATGATAGCTCCATTTTCACATTATTACCAACATGGAGTTTGACCATTCCAACAAACATATAATTACATTAAATTATTATTATAATTTATATTTCTTTGAATAATATATATGTACATTCCATCTTTTATCTTTAGGCCACCTTTTAGTATGTTCAGTTTTAATCTGTATATCTTCTTTTGTGAGGTATTTATTAAAATATTTGCCCCATACATTAATAAAGTTGTTTATTTTCTTATTCTTAAGTTTTAGAAGTTTCAGGCAAGTACAAGATCCCGAGGTCAATCCCCAGTTTCACACACACAAAAAACGCTTTAGAAGTTTTTATATTTTGTAGAAAATAGTCCTTTACTATATATATGTGTGTGTGTGTGTGTATCTTCTTGAGAGTACTTTAATCCTAATCTGTGTTTTAACTTTTAATTCTGTTTATAATGTCTTTCCCAGAGTAGAAAATTTTTATTATAATTAATTGTAGCTTACAACTTTTTTCATGAATTGTTCCTTTAGTATTGTTTCTAAAAAATCATTAAAATACTCCAGATCATCTAAATTTTCCTCTGCTTTCTTCAAGGAGTTTTAGTGTTGCACTTTACGTTTCAAGGTGAGGCATTTTTGTTTGTTGTTGTGGAACCAGTGATCAAAATTGAGCCATTGTGCTTCCAAGGTAGGCACAGTATCACTTGAGCCAAATTCCCAGACTGAATTTTTCATTTCAGTTGGTGATCCATCCTGATAAAAATTTTGTGAAGAGTTTATAAGGTCCATATCTAGCCTTGTTGTTTTACATGTAACTATCTAGTTGTTCCACAACTATTTTTTTCAAAAGATAATTCTCCATTGGATTATCTTTGGCTTTTTGTCAAGCATCAGTTGATTATATGTATTTAGGCATGTAACTGGGCTCTCTGTTCTTTTACATTGATCTGTTTGTCTTCTCTTTCACAAATAAAATGTTCATTGTTACTGCCTTAGTTACTGTAGCTTCATATTGTCTTGATGTCAACTTGTATTCATCCTCTGATTTTGTTTTTCCCTTTCAGTATTATGTTGCTTATTCTGAGTCTTTGCCCTGTTCATATAAATTTTATAATAGCTTTATTAAACAAAATAACTATGAAAGAACTTCTGTGATTCTTACTGGAATCTCATTGAATGTGTATATTTCTTTGGGAAAAGCAGGCATCTAAAGAATATTGAGTCTTGTTATCCATGGGTATAGAATATATCTCCATTTAGTTCTACTTTGACTTCTTTTGTAGTTTTCCTTTTATAAATCATGTATTTTTAAGTTTTATAAATAACATTCCATGTTTACTATGTCATTGCTAATGTTAATAGCATTGCATTTTAACTAAATACTTATTCTTAGTGTTTATTTTTCTATATGCTCGATGCTAGCTATTATTATTTAAAGAAGCAGTTTTCAAACTTATTGCATCTGGAAATAGGCTTAAAACTATTCAGGAGACATGAAATTGTCCAGTTACTACCAGGAAGATGGTGCAGTGGTGAACAGAAGAGAAATATCTCAGAGATATGGTGTCCAGATGGTAGAATATAACAATGTGAGGAAGCAAATGAGGGAAATGTGTCTGTGAGACCCAGAACGGATCTGAAGTAAGACTTGAAACCTTCAGGGAGAGCAAAGAGAGATTTTGATGCAGAAAAAGGAGGTGGAAAGTGGCACTTTCTCTCTGATCCCTGACACACTGTGTGGAAAGGTGACTAGAACCTGCAGGTACATGAGCTACCCTAAAGGCCTCCAAAGGAAAACATGCCAGTGGGATGTGGGACAGTAGGCGCATCACGCTGAAGTGGCTAAAGAGTTATTCAGAGGCAGATGTCCCCCAGGAGAGGGGAACTGGACAATTGCCCTCTTGGAGAGGGGCCAACTGAGCTTGGAACTCAGGGAGCTGGGGGCTGACTCCATCTAGCAGGTCTCAGTTTCAAAGTAGGGAAGAACTGAGTTGAAGTCCACAGACAGTACAGAGAACCAAGTTGAAGCCAGCAGGAGACAGATGAAGTGTTGCAGGCTGAACGAATCAGGTTCTACTCTCACAGACAAAAATCAGTCTGAATTTAAGTGGAACAAAAGATGTAGGCTTGCTAGGACTGTACACTACTATGCTGCAAATATATGGCTTGTTTGTTGGTATTAGTCAAAATGGATCTGGGCTCTGTCTGCCTGCTCTACCAGTGACAGCTAAAACATGCTCCAAAATGAACATTCTTTTTCTTCTTCTTTTGTTGTTCTGTTTTCTCTTGGTTCTTTTTTCTTGTTTTTTTTTTTTTTATGAATGTGAACATTGTAGTTTTTTCTTGCTCTTATTCTGTTCTGTTCATTTTATTTCTTCCTTCTTTCTTTCTCTTCTGTCTTCTTTATTAGTTTCACAATGTTTACATCATCTTTCTTTGTCTTCCACCCTTGCTTCTAATAAGCTCCTTTTTATTTCTCTACTATTTTTGCCAACTCTTAAATTTTCTCCCATCAGGATAAAATTCCTCTCTTGAGACAGTATTTACTGTATAAATTTGTTCTCATTTGTTTTAGAATTTGATATATAAATACAAATATAATTCATACAGTTAAAGGTGGCAAAATAATAGTTACCATAGTTTATCACTTTCTAAAGTTTGTATTGTTACTGTTGATTGTACTACTTTTTAAAAATTATTTATTGGTATAATTTATATACATCTCAGAATCACACATTTTGTACCAATATACAACACAAGTTGATTCTCATTTTTACCCATATCCATACCCACCCACACCTCCCCACCCCCCCCTATATACATTCTCTTTTATTTTCTTTCAGAATCATTGTACTACTTTTGAAATGTGTTCTAATCAACAGTTTTTCCTGGTATACAAAGACTGAGATTGAAGGTTAGATAAAATATAATGGGCCAGTCCCAAAGAACATAGAACTAAGGCAAAAAGGCAGCAACTTCTCATCTCCAATACATTGAAGAGGTAAGATCTTGCAACAGATTCAAAACCCAAATTCCATCTACACCTGTAAGACATCTCTGAGAAGTCATTTCCTAAGGGTTCTCAACATTAGCAATAAAGCTACTTGCCATAAACAATTTACAAGCACTGATCCAGGAAATATACTAAAAGAAAAGAATATTAGAAGTCCTAGAAGAAGGTTACAATCCCAGACTTCCAGCTCACCAAAGACAAACTCAATGGGCAATGGAGAGAAACAATTTTAAAGCTACCCACCTGAACTCTTTGAAGTGGTAACAGCAGAAAAAACAAAGTGCATGGATGAGGCTCTCAAAGCTGAAATCAGAAGCAATTCCTCATATGATTACAAAGATAGTTACCATAATAAAGGACATGGTTAGTAACTTGTGAACATATACAAATAAAGAAATA
>PVIC010010057.1:10710-35710 GCA_004025085.1 Thryonomys swinderianus
AAAAAAAAAAAAAAAAAAAAAAAAAAAAAAAAAAAAAAAAAAAAAAAAAAAAAAAAAAAAAAAAAAAAAAAAAAAAAATAGAGAGGTTAGGAAAATGATGGAAACCATGAATGCTAAACATAAAAAGGAAATGGAATCCATGAAACAGATTCAAACAGACATCTAGATTAAAAATTCTATTAAAAGTATATGCAGCCAGCAGGCACAGGAGGATTGCTGAGTTCACGGCGGCTTGCCTGGGCACCATAGTGAGCTCAGGGCCAGCCTGAACTACAAAGCAAGACCCTGTCTGAAAAAGAAAAAAAAAAAGTATATGCAGCCAGAATGAACCAGTGTGAGGAAATAATATCAGATCTAGAAGACAGAAATTCAGTTAGCAGTAATAAAAAGAATGATTTCTGAAAACTAGCAAGAGAATAGAAAGAAAAATCAATCCAACTGCTAGATGATCCAAGGAACAATAACATAAGATTGATTGGAGTCAAAGAAAAAGCAAGAGCTAGCAAAGAAGTCATAAAAATCTCTTCCCAGAGGTAATAGCCAAAGTTTCCAAGCACAGAAAAATAATTTGACATATAGATAAGTGAGACATACAGAGAGCCAATTAGTCGTGATCAGAAAAAAAGTCTACACTAAGACATAACATTACTAATTTGCATGCATAGTAATATGGTTACAAATATATTTGTGTATCTGTACTCATATCTATGTTTATATATGACTATATAGTTTCACATGACAATGATCTTTAGTACTAATTATCTCTGTCATTTCAAGGTATGTAACTCCAAAAACATATTCATGACACATATAGTGAGAATAAAAATACATAAAGAAAATAATTATAAAAATTATTGGAGGGCCAGAGATTTAGCTCAGTGGTTCAGGTGCCTGCCTAACAAGCGCAAGGTCCTTGGTTCGATCCCAGTAACCACATACAACAACACCAGGTGTGGTGACTCACGCTTTGCAGCAATCAGTTCGACACACCACAATGTCTGGTGTGGTGGCTCACACCTGTAATCCCAGCATTCAGGAGGCAGAGTAAGGAGGATTTCTGAGTTCAGGTTTGACTAGGCTACATAGGGAGCTCAGGGCCAGCCTGAACTACAAAGATAGGAATGCAGTCTCAAAAAAAGACAGTTATTCCTGTCTCAAAAAAAATATTGGAATTAGCAAGTCAAAGAAATAGCGCAATTCAAAATACCTTAATATTATTCATATAATCAATTTTAAAATTTGTAGAGACCTTGGTTTAGTGAGAAATAAAATCATTTGCTGAGCATGAAACTAAACTGTCTTTGGCAAATGCCACTGATAGCATGAACTAACATCTGTTGCTCTGATTCTGAGAATGAATTTTTCTTTTAGGAAGCCTTGGCACATTGTCTTTCTCACACTAAAGTATTTACTTTGTTTAAAAGAAAAGTACTGTATTTGACAGATCCAGTATTTTACCTTTGGAATGACCTGTATTCCTTTACTAGAATTAAAAAACTAACTTTGAAAATATTATTTGTTCACCTCTTTCTTGCAGAGTTGGTTACCTAAAAAGAGAGGAACAAATTAACTCTTAATCAGTTGCCACTTCAGTAGTTCACACTAATGCTTAATTATTGCCATATACATGTCTCAAGCTCCTTGACTTAAAAATTATATTTATGCTTCTTAAAATGCCCCCTCCTGGGCTGGAGGGTTGGCTCAGTGGTTTCAGCGCCTGCCTTGCAAGCACAAGGTCCTGAGTTCGATCCCCGGTGACCACATACAATGCTGTGCATGGAGACTCACGCCCACCAACAATCAACTCCGCATACCACAATGCCGGACGTGGTGGCTCACGCCTGTCATCCCAGCACTCAGGAGGCAGAGACAGGAGGATTGCTGAGTTCGCGGCGGCTTGCCTGGGCACCACAGTGAGCTCAGGGTCAGCCTGAACTACAAAGCGAGACCCTGTCTCAAAAAAAAAAAAATGCCCCCTCCTTGTTGCATTTTTCTTCACCTTGACAAACTGTACCTGTTTCTCCAAGTCTAATTCTCATGTCGATCCTGAGCTGGCAATTTAGCTCAGTGGTTCTGGTGCCTGCCTCATCATCACAAGGTCCTGAGTTCAATCTCCAGTACCAAAATAAAATGATAATAATACATCCATAACACCCTGAACATGCCTGATTTGTCTACTGTCACCCCTTTTCTCGGATGTCACAGCACCTGGATGTTATGCCATTTTTCTTACTTTTGGCAGTGTACTCTAGTTAGTTTTGTCTCAGTGTAGCTCCTTTCGGGAATTTGAGATCTCAGAGGGCCAGAAATATGTCTCATCCTCAAAGACTACCAAACCCATGTAGGAGCATACAAGTAAATACTTGTATGATTAAATTATTATATTTGTATATAAAATTATTAAATAATGAACAAAAGAATTGACTGCATCAGTTAGAATATTTATAAACAAATATTGGTAAACTTATGAGGTATTATGGGAGAATTCTTCGAGTTTTGTCTCTAAAAATGAGTGAACTCAAGTAGTGATGACCTATCTCCAAAACAAAGAAAAATATGTTCAAGATCATAAAATTGTCATTTAAATGCCTTTATACTCTGAAGCTTGGAATTATAATTCACAGCCTTCCTCCAATATTCTCTTGACCTTTAGCTAACAGAAACCTTTTAAGTTTATTTACTTGATGTCTACTCTTACAGAAAAGAAAAATCAGAATCACAGAGATATAAAGACAAACTCTTACCATGAATATCAGAAAAGTGAGAGAAAGAACATACCATAGACTTCGTAGAATGTTGGCTATTTATAAGCATTAACCAAATTAAGGTAAATTATGTTCAATTCCATTCATTTAGGAAGGCATGAAAATACAAACTTTTTAACTATAGAAAAAGTATAAAGAATTTTTAAATAGATTTACCACAAAAAACCTGTTAAATTTATAATGGTACTTCCATGATAAATTACCTTGAACACGTAACTTTGTAGAAAACCTTATTCCTTAAAAAGAAGATGATTTTATAACACACACATCTGTTTATATCCAGGCCAACATCCCATCGAATTCTATTTGAAAGAAAAAATACATATTATCTTTCTAAGGATATAGAGAAGGAGTACACCTTGTACAAAGCAAAGCAGAAACAAATCTCTCAAGAATATGGCATGAGACTGTCTCTTCGGAGGAGAAATTATCAAAGGCAGGTAAAATAAATTTGTAAATATCCTTAGGACAGAGCTTGAAGATCACTATCAACACACTAGTGCACTGTTATGCATTTGCATAAAGTTATAATGTAGTATAGTAGTTATATTTTACCATATTTTTCTATTCACCACTCCCTGTTAATGGTAAACTTCCTTATTCAAAGAACCGTACAGAGATAATCCCAGACTTTACCAGTTATCTTTGCTTATTCTAGTATTGACTAAACCAAGGGTTTGAACATGACCCTCATGTGTGCAGGAGACAAGCTTGAAATTTCACTGGGAAGGTTATAAAATATGCATAAATTAGCTTATACATTGGCTACTGATTAAATTGTGCATCAATCCTGCCAGTGTGACTTTCTAGATTACCCTTTGGCTGGCATATGGAAACAGAACTCCCTGTGCCAATCGTGGCAACCGGCATCTCAGTGATCAAGGATACTGTAATGTCAGCAGGACACTGCAGCTAAGGGCTTACGACTTGTGCAGCCATTCTCCCAGATGAAATGTTAGCTGAAGATAACACAGGTGCCTCATAAACGATGACCTGTCTTTCGCAGGAACACATCATTCCTTCCTTTTCATAAGGCTGCCTCTCATCAACGTCTTAGTCCCACTGTTCCCTACCTTTGCCTTTATGTCCCCTGCTGAGTTGTATGATCAATAAATATGGACAAGTCCAAGCCCTATGGCCTTAGCCTTCAGAGAGCTAAGGTCCAATCCTTGACCCCCATTTATGCAAATCTTTATCTTTTCTATTGGTCTTTTATCCTTCAATGTACTCTCAGTCAGGTGGTAGGGATACGCAGGGTCCATTCATAGGTTTCTCAGTTATACATGTAGTCTGACTGAAAGAAAAGAATAAGGGTAATAAGATGTCTTCTCAAAAGGTTACAACTAGAAAATGATGGTGTTGGAGAGATTACTAACATGAGATAAATCTGAGAAAATCCCATGAGCTAGATTAAGGGACTTAGCGTCTCAAACATGGCAAGTTGTAAAAAAATAAAGGTAAAAGAGTAGAAATTGTACTAGATAAAGATGTGGCTTTTCTATAAAATGGAATATTACTCAGCCATCAAGTGAGTCATTTATATTCAACTGGGTGTACCTACTCATAAATGAAATAAATAGGACAAAGATGGGTAAATACCATACCTTTCTTCTAGTATGAAAAAATCAAAGGTATAAATGAATGCCAAAATGTATGATGAGGTAATATGAAATAGGAAGAAAATATGCAAAAGGAAAAGGGAAAGAGTCGATAAGGGAAATTAAAGAAGGGAAAGAAAAAAGTTTAAAAAAAGGAAACCAACCTTATGCACATAGGGAATGGGGTGGTACAGAGGGGAGGGAAAAGGGGGAAAATGAGAATCAAGATGTGTCATGTACCAGTTCAACTTCTCAATGTTAAGTGTGATCATATTGTATATATAAAATGTATCACTAAAATCAGTCTTTCAAAAAGAGTAGAAATTATGTAGTTGTGTAAATTATGTAACAACTGGTCAATCAAGTAGGTTAAACTATCAAATATCTGTTTGTTCGAAAGCATTTAACAGTAAAGTCATTATAGCCAGTGAACAGTTATTTTAACACCAAATGTGTTTATTTAACACTCAGGTAAAAATATGAAGACTGGTTTTCAAGGTTTACTCAGAAGCACTGCAATCTCATCAAATTTTATTCCATTTTTAACTCCACCATCCTCATAATAACTTGAATCTTCATGCTTGTTCTGTGTGTCCAAAAGATACAAATTTGGTCTAACTAGCATGCATACTTAGACCATAAACTTAGTCCAAGCAGCCTCTATAGTTTATAACATAAAATATCATATTGTTTAATGTGTGAACAAGTAATCTAATAGTGCAATTTGTAACCTAGCAATGGAGTCTTAACCAAACCAGCCAGTCATAGACTAAAACCTGCCAAAACACCAAGTGCAGCTAATCTGGTTGTTTCTACCTCAGCCCTGTCCTTTTCTTGCGCTTCCAGCTATAAATACAAATTTCATATGTGATGGGGTAGGTCTTTCTAAAGCGCTACACCATTCTAGAATCAGTTTCTTAACAAAGGAACTTCATAAAATTAACTGTTTACCATTTTTCTCTTAGAATCTCATATTTCTTAAACGCTTTCTACACCTGCAGGATGTACACAACATTATCCAAAGAAGTAAGAGAGAGGGCAAAGATAAGAACTGTCTTGTCCCCTGTCACTGTCTCATCAGAGAAGAAAATCATTCCCAGAACCCCAGTGTAAGATTCCCGTTTTCTTCCGTTGATCAGAATTCACTATCATGTCCATTACCACTTCTACCACTGGCTAAGAGGAATCATGATTAGATTAGATCATGGTTTTGAAAAGCATTCCTCAAATATATTTTTTGTAAATAAAGTTTCGTTAAAACACAAGGTTCCCCATTCATTTATGTAGTATCTGTGGCTACTTTGATGGTATGATTGGCTCAGTTGAGTTCCTGTAACAGAAAATATAGAGGTCTCTGGGTTGAGCTGAAATTGAAAATTGTAAAAGAAACCATAACACGTGTACAATATTTTGTTCTTGGACTTTTGTATAATATTTGCCAAACTCTGTATTAGATTTATCTGGATTAAAGCCCCTGAGTAAATTTGTCATTTGAAAAAATGAAAGTCCTATGCATAGTTAAATAAGACAAATGGCTCCTGAGAAAGGTGTAACATGACACCTCTGTGGAAGAGGCCTAGAGTTAGAGTACGAATAATCCTGAGAGAAAGAATAAATGAAAATCAGAACTTCCTCAGTTCCTGATAAATTTTCCATTTATAGTTGTAATCATGGCTTTCTGGTGGGAGGAGGGGAAGACAAGAAATATAGCTTAACATCAAGATAAATTGATTTCCTGGAGAGAGTTGAGAACTTTTTGGATTGAAAACAGAAGATTAAAGGGTTTTGCTCAAAATTAATTTTTGTTGTATATTTCTAAAACTTGTGTTCTCAGAATTTATAAGACAATTTTGGGCTGCACACTACTGACCATTTATGACCTTGGCCTTTTGAAGCTCTGTCAACTAGGAGACATAATCCCTACATTTAATTTGGAATGGAAGATTACTTATAATGACTATTAGAAGAAATATACTATAATTCCTTTTTCCTATAAATGTTTAATATGTGTATTTTCTAAAAAGTTATTCATATTGTGGGCCAGAGATTTGGCTCAGTGGTTCCGGCGCCTGCCTCGCAAGCACAAGGTCCTGAGTTTGATCCCCTATAACCACATACAATGTTGGGTGTGGAGACTCACGCCCACCAGCAATCAATACCACATACCACAGTGCTGGGCGTGGTGGCTCACACCTGTAATCCCAGCACTCGGGAGGCAGAGGCAGGAGGATTGCTGAGTTGGAGGCTTGCCTGGGCTACATAGTGAGCTCAGGGCCAGCCTAAACTACCAAGCAAGACCCTGTCTCAAAAAAAAAAAAAAGTTAGTTATATTTTAATTATACTCCCATATAATACTTTCATAATTAATCTTGCTTTGTGTGTATGTGTGTGTGTGTGTGTGGTGCACTGTGCTCACACTACTGTGGATCTATATCCTCAGCCCCATAATTTATTTTAATGAAAGAAATATATAGTTTCACTTTATGTTTATTAATTATAAACCTTTAGATGAATCTTTTTTGCCTCTGCCTTACAGCAAAACTTAAATATTTATGACTTTCTATCTGACATTCAAACAGTGTGGATATTCTATATAGACCAGTGTCTACATGGGATGACTAAATTATACCTGTCCTAAAACATAGTTGCACAGAATGAATCTAAATCCCACAAACAGAGACTCATTGTTTGGAATCAGAAAGTTTTACTTTTAGTTTGAGCACAACAATTTA
The DNA here is from genome assembly GCA_004025085.1 of Thryonomys swinderianus. NCBI lineage: Eukaryota > Metazoa > Chordata > Mammalia > Rodentia > Thryonomyidae > Thryonomys > Thryonomys swinderianus. The sequence goes on from PVIC010010057.1 coordinate 17,806, forward strand.
TTGCCTGTGTGATTTTACTCAAACTTCTTATGCTTCCTGGCTCTGATTTCAACAGCAATATGGAAATTACCCACCCTTCCTGTATTCTGCATAATATAAATTATATAATACATACAATAAATAATAATTATGGACTTACTTTTTTAATGCAAGTGAAGTACAAATATAAGAACTTAACGTTAAGGAACAGTGACATCTCTATAAGTAATTCACTATGTTAATGTTTGTGTAATTTACATATTTTAGGAACTTAGTTCATATTGCTTTTTAACTTGAGATCAGCAGGAAACAGGACACAGAGAAGAAAGAAGAAGAAAGCAATAGATAAAAACTCAAATCTTTTAAACTAAATTCCAAGTCCTAGATAGCCGAGTTAAGGAGAGAGTCTAATAGCACAGTGATTTTTTTTTTTTTTGAGACAGGGTCTCGCTTTGTAGTTCAGGCTGGCCCTGAGCTCACTCTATAGCCCAGGCAAGCCGCCGTGAACTCAGCAATCCTCCTGTCTCTGCCTCCCGAGTGCTGGGATTACAGGTGTGAGCCACCACGCCCGGCACTAGCACAGTGAATTTTGTTATTTTTTTCCTAACCTAAGACAAACAACAACAAAAAAAAAACCTTAGAAGCTAAGTGGAATCATGTCAAATACAATTTCGTACATTTTCATTATTAGTGTTTAAAAGGCCGTAAGAATTTTAATTTAATTATATATGTATCGAGTATGTATAGGACAAGTTAAGGCCGCATAAGAGAGTTGAATTTGTGAAAATATATTGCATTTCAAAACAAGACGTGAAAACGGAACAATGAAATCCTAGAGGAAAAACATCTTACATTGAGAACAAAATGTGAGCAAAAACAAAGGAAGAAAGATAGGATATGTAACAAGACAGTGGTTGAACTGGTTGGCTGGGATGTGAGGTTTAATAGGAGTGTATATACTAATGTATAGTAATGTACAAGAATAGAGAGCTTGAAGCCCAATCAAGACAAACGTTATTTCCACACGCACAGTGAATAGATGTATCATATGAGATACGTGTCACTTACGGACACATATAACACGTATTACATGATTTTGTCACTATACCATTACACCTCATATTGCTTCCACTTGCCCATATATGATCTACTTATTTTTGTTTAAGTTTCTAAACATCTAAGCTCCCGGGATAATGTTTTCATCTTCAGAAACTATATAAAAGAAAAAAAAGGGACTAGCACTTTGAAAATCCCCTTGCTTATAAATGGTCAGTGAGTTTTTTCATAACAGATCTACATGACATGATTTCCTGCTTCCGGTTGATTTCCAAGTTTATGTCTTTGAAGGTGATTCTAGTCTGAGTGATCCTTCTTCAGGAATTCCTATTTTGAACGCAAGGGCAGGCAGTCTTCAAAATTTTATATAGAAAAATGTTATCATTTATTAAAATACTGTAAAAGTCATTGCAAGTGTTTTTAACTGAAATTGCCAGGTGCACTCTGTTAATTCTATCCCAGAAGCAAAACATACTACAGAACCCTGCTGTCTGCAGGGACTTGGAGAGTTCAAATAGTACAGTCACCTGCTCCCAGGTGTGACAGCAAATAACTACAATTATCTGTTTTATTATTAAACATTACAGGGGAAGAGGAACTTTCAATATGCTATTTTCAACTCTAAAAGTAGAGTAGCATATTATTTTTACTTTTTCTGGGATAACAGGAGCATTTTCTTTTAGGTATTAGCTTTAAATGACCTTATTCTACTCAGCAATTTGGAAATCACATTTCTTTTCAGAGTGCTTCCACTTATTTCCTCTGATGTGAACCATCCCATTATCAGAGTAATCTTCCAGCCCAGTTCCATGATTTACCTCACCAAACTATATCACCTTTGGCATTTCCCATCTGCCATTCAATTCTTTTACAGATCTGTTGTCCATCAACATTAAGACAGATGATAATGAAGAGACGAGGCAAACAAAGCCCGACTCATGTGAGGGCTAAGCTAACATGCTACCTTTAATGTTTTCATCTTTTTAACATGCAGTGGAAATCCTGAAAGAATAACCAAAACCTACAGTAATATAAAGAATGATAGTGCCCATTTTCTAGCAATAAGACCTCTGATTGCTTTTCAAATCAGTCCATTTACTTTCAGTTGTAAAACTTGGAGATTATCTCATGAGAGGAATATTTTCATAGTGAAGCGTGTACTTAGCAGTAGATCATATTGTTATCAGGGAAACTGCTCAGTTGAATACATCCTGAGAGCCTCCTCTACAAACTCTCATCAGGAAAATTCACTTTAAAATGTCACATTTTCCCTGGTTTGAAATGATGTTAAATCTGTATGGTCTAAAAATGAATAATCTAGTTATTTTTATTTGTTCATAATATTATTGGGATAATGTCATGAATTGACATTCAGTAATAGTATACTTCAGGTTTTTATTAATGGGGTTTTCATGATTTTTTGATCAAATTTGTTGGGTATGACTCTCAACTTTTTGAATGATAATTAATTTGGAAATATTTATCTCTGCTGACAGTATCAGTGAAGTTATACCTCAGAAATATTTTATAATACCAGATACATGTTTACAATAAAACAAAAACATTTTGTATAGTGGTTTTTCTAACAATTCTTGTTACTATTATAACTATTAAAATAGTCTTTGTCACCTAAGTCAGGTGCTCTTCACTGAATTTTGTGATAAATCACATTTATCACTTCCGTTATGAGTATTTGGAACCACTCCTCAATTATGTAGAAAATGATGTTTATGCATGAATTATAGATTTTCCTAAGGGAAAAAAATCATAATTTTTAACTCCATGAATCAATAGATAGTAGAACTGTGCTCCAATATTTTATCAAAATCACACAGTGAATTTTTGAAAGAGGATTTGATAGAACTCAAAATAACAGTAAAAACCCAGTGCTCATTCATTAATAACCACAGTCTTAAGTTCATACACTTCATATTTTATTACTCTATATTAAATGTGTGGCTGTCATTTTAATTTCAAACTTTCAGAAAATAGTGAAAGTCCCATGAACTACTAATAAAATCTAAATTGGCATAAATACTTAGGAAAACTGATATTTACTAAAATTGAACATATGTATGCCTAGTGACTTACCAATTCTGTTCATAAATATAATTGAATAAAATGTACATTATATATTTATCAAAGGAAGTACACATGAGAGTTTCTCTGAATAATCTTTATTGTGATAGTCTCAAATTACCCATCAATGAGAGAGGGACCATAGTCACAAAACATCATACTATATAACAGTGACCTAAATACAAAAATATGGCTGGGTCTTACAAGTGTAATTTGAGCCAAAGAAAAGCATTGAACACAGAGAAATATGTTTTTCATTATTTTATTTACATAAAACACCACTGAAGACTACTGAATGAAAAGAGGCATGGGGACATCCTGTGAGGTCATGCTATGTTCTGCTTCTTAACCTGGGTACTGAAGACTCAAATTTAGTGAGCTTCTTAAAATTCAGTATATGGTTATGATTTGGGCTTTCTATGCTATTTTAGAACCCTAAAAATATGAAGAACATTTTTAGCAAGTGAGATGAGACTATCATAACTACTCTGATTTTCAAAGATTATATGTTCATAGAAATATAGACTAGCATATACTGAACCTCATATGCATTTTATTGCAACCATCTTCTCACGAGTGATATCTCAATGTTGATAGATAACCATTTGAGAGAGGAGTTATACTGATTCTTAAGGAGACCATGTGCTCAGTGTTAGACAACTGATAAATTTATTTAGGAAAAAACTCAATGATTTGATTGCATGGCCCTTAAGAGAAAGGAAAGTAAGGTGTATAAAAAGTTCAGTGGATTGAGAAACATGACCCTTGAGTTCTAACGCTAGCCTTACTCACTCATTCACTGACCTAACAATATTTAAGTAGTCATCATTTGTTTCTGTGCCAGATACACACACACACACACACACACACACACACACACACACACACACCACATGAGAGAGAGAGAGAGAGAGATTGCCTCTTATGAGATTTACTATCCTTATCTGTTAAATATGAAAATGTATTTGTTGTGCTCTCGGTGGTGACAGAACTGACACATGTGCACAGGGGTCTGCTTGTATCATTGAAAGCTCTAACAGGTTTGTCATCACTGTCCTAAATGATCTTAGAGGACTCATACAAATTTAACATCGTTTATCATTTTTCTCACAGCAGCCTTTTCCAAATTGATATACACTGGACTCTGCTTTATTGGCTGTTATTAAAATAATAGAAAAAATGTATCCTAGTCAAAATAGTTTGTGAAATGTGTCATTACTCAATATGAAAGTCTTTATTGAGATATTTACAGAAAGTTGAATTGTGCTAATGTGAAATGGATTACAAAGACTGGAGATAGAGTACATAGCATCTCTCAAATTAATTGAACTATGTAACTCCTGGAAATTCCTAAAAGAAAGCTCTTGGGAAAGAGTACTAAAAAGAAATTTAAGCTACAGTCAACTTACTTAGGAAATAATTTATCTCTTAATCATTTTGGTGATGTAATCATAAGTGAAGAGGTTATTATCCTATTTGGCAAGTCAGCTTAATTATAACTCCTTTAACAATAGAACTAATATACATACATACATGAAAAGCATAGCATTTTAGTTCTCCAGGTGAATAGACTGTTAATTCTGATTGGTTTGAAAATGGAATTTTGTTTAAATAGCCACCTTCATTACTAGTAACTCACAAAAATATACCACATTTCCAAATAAAATTACTTTGTTGTGTATGCCATGCACAACTGTGCTTCTCACTGATCATGAGGTATTTAGAGTTTTACTTTATCAATATCCCAGAAATTTTTATTTGAACTATCTCTTACAAAACCCAAAAGAAATTTATGAAAAAATACCGAAGTGAGCCGACTACCTCAGTTTGTTTTTCTACAGATCGCAGTTCCTAATTCCAAGCTTCTAATTAAATGATCTTATGATTTCCATTTTCAGGCAGTCTTAATTTTTTTAAAATAAATTTTAACAATTTGATAAATGGTTCAGTATGCAGATTGTTGGGGACCATCCTGTTTGGGAGGAATAATTGCACAATCTGGCTATGACTGACCAAGATTTCCTGCCTCCAGAGGGACCTGAGGACTAGACTCTTTATCTTCACCCCTGGAAACAACAAAGATCTCAATGGTAACACATGCTGTGATGCTCCAGGGCAGAACTACACTGGGCCCTTCATCTATGTAATTGCTCATTGTTCTAGAATGTATGAACATGCTGTCCTCTGAGCGACCTGTTACAATTGTTATTCCTGAGATCTCGAAACTACTGCAGTCTGAGTGACCTGTTACATTGCTTGTTCCAAATGGACTAAATAAAAGGTGTGGCAAACATGGATCTGCCCTCTTTGTTATCCACAGTAGCTTGTATCAGGCCCAAGCTCAGTGTCTGTTCTCAACTTCATTTCTATCTAATTACTAATTATTTCTCCGTGTACCATTGGACTCACAGGAGACTAGAACTTAATCCAAAGGTTCTAGTTACATTCCCTTCCCTTGTTTCCCACAGTGGGTAGCACAGTGCTCTTCATTAAGAAACTGTAATAGGGTAAGAGCAATGACTTCAATTAAAACATAACAAATGCAATGACATAACTTAGTTACTGAATGAAATACTAAAACATGTGTTGAAGGACCAAGAATTTAGCTCAATTGGTACCATGCCTACATTGGAAGCACAAGGGACCAAGTTCAATCCCCTGTACACACACACACACACACAGAAACATGCATTGAAGCCTGAGGCTAGTTACTAAAAGTTAATAAAATTATTCATTTATCTTTTGATAGTTTGTAAATATTATTAATAAAAACTATTTTATTTCAAATGGTAAAAGTAAAGAGGGGTTACATTACAAATAAGGTCCACTTTTACCTCTGAGTTTCTCAAAAAAATTCCCATCATCAGTATGACCCAAAGTAATTAGAATTGGCTTTGTGATTATAAGATGAATCTAAAATGTGGATCATGACTCATCAAGTTAAAAGGCCAAGTTGCACCATCTCTGATTTGCTGTATCATTTCTTTTCCATTGGTCCAAGGAAGAGTTTGATGTTTGTAAACCTGAATCTTCAGAGAGCTTTCCTTTACAGTTATTTACCAACTTAATGATTCAGAACTTCTAACACTAAGTTAGGAATTTTTAGGGTAGGGAATGTAACTCAGCAGAAGAGTGCTCCTATAGGATTCACTGGGCCCTGGATTTGATCCCCAGCACTGCAAAAGTTTACAAAAATAATAATAACCATTTTTGTTTATTGTGATTTTTTCCTGACTTAATTTTCATTTCATCTGCAATAGAAATACTATTAACATGTCAGTAATGTGCTATGCAGGCCTTTAGTTTAAATATGTTTAACTGGTAGGAGGTTTTATGGAGTTTCAGGTGGATTTTCATCCCTTACCTAATCTTTTAATTCTCAAAGGTTTTTAACGGTTAAAAATCTTGAGTAGTCCTGCACAGTTATATATCAGTTTATGGTTTGGTATTTAGCAAATCTTTTTGCTAGAATTCTTAAAACAGGTTTTATTTCTCACTGTCAATTTTGTCAGTACCTTTACAACATTTAATTATCTCATCCAAATGTTCCCTAGTTGGAAAAACAATTGAAATTTTATTTTCTGGTGGCAGAGGTAATAAGTGTTATTCAGATCCCTTGAAGTCTTATAGATAGCTTGATCTAATTATAACATAAAATGCTTTTATTTCCTATAGTAATATGATGGAACCATTTTGTATATTGGAAAAATATAATTAAAATTGATCATTCAAGATATAAATAGATTCAAAGAACACTAAGAAAGCCCACCTATTGTTATTATAACATCAAGTAATTCCATCAACTGATGATTACAGTTGATCGTTCAAGATAAAACTAAATTCAAAGAACACTAGGAAAGCCCACTTATTGTTAATATAACATCAGGCAGTTCTTCCAACTGATAAGGCATCATTTTGCATCTTTCTACAAAAGTGATTTGTTTCACAGCTGGAAAGAAACATTTTTCTTTGTTCCTGTTCTAAACAATACTCTGTAATTCAAATCTGCCTTCACCGCATAAAATGAGTCATGTAACCATTTTCTTATGCCAACCAGAAGAAGGGCAGAACTAATACTCTAGCTGAAGGTCATTAACCAGAGAACACTTATCCCTTATTTCTCAAGTCCTAAAGCAGGAATCTCAATAGTGAACAAGAAATAACTCCTCAGAGAGACAAAGAATTAAAAAAAAAAACATAAGAAACTAAGAAATCGAAAACTATAATTGATTTCAAAAAAGTAGATTCTGACCATTTAGAGATGCATTTGAGTTTATTCTTTCTCCTCATTCTAAGACAGTTAGATAAATGCCTATGATGTAAAAGCACTGCAATAAAGTACATTCAGGATGGAAAGAATTGGAGATAACTCAAAAATTCTGGACGGCATTTACATCAGCAGGTCCTCATGATTGGTGACTAAGGATTCTAAAGGCAATGGTGCATGTTATTGCAAAGCTCTTTGCTGCTATTTTGAGGAATATTCTCAGAACAGAAGTACCAGAAGTCTGAAATAAACTCAGTGCCCAATTTTACTAAAAGGATGATCATGGAAAATTGTAGACTTGTTAGTTTAACTTCCATACCTGGAATTATACTGGGAAAAGTCATTATACTGCCAATTTGAAAATGCCTATAGGGACACAGAATGCTGAATAATGAGCTGCATGGCTTTATAATGAACAAATAACATGAGGCATATTTTGTTTCCTCTCTAACAAATTGATATCATTTCCAGAGGGGGATCATTATATACCCACAAACAGCATTTTAATGTTTCCATCTCACCAAGTCTTAATTTTTCCCATACTGTTCTTTAAAGCTAGTCTTCTGAGTAGGTACTTATGATGTTATCCAAGAGACTCAGAAAAAAATTTGTTTCTCTGCAAAATAAGTTATTAATATTTAGTTCTCGAATTATTTGGCTTACCATGTTTTTTTTTTTTTTTTGAGACAAGGTCTCGCTTTGTAGTTCAAGCCTAGGCAAGCCCTGAACTCAGCAATCCTCCTGTCTCTGCCTCCCGAGTGCTGGGATTACAGGCATGAGCCACCATGCCTGGCTGGCTTACCATTTTTAAATGCTACTGATAGGCTGGGTAACTTTGAGAAAATTACTCTCCTTTTCTGAGTCTGTTTCCATCTCTTTAAAAGATGAAGTTCTTTTCCAGCCTTCTGAATCTATTATTGAAAATAGCTGCTATAGTTTGGATCATAAATGTTTCCCAAAGTTCCATATGGGAAAGGCATAGTTCCCAGCCCATGGCCCTATGGAGAGGTTATGGAACCTAGTGGGAAGTTAAATTAATGGGACCACGTCCTTGAAGGAGGTATTTGGAGCTAAGATTCTTCTTTTTCCTCTTTTTCACTTCACAGCTGCAATGAGTAAGTAACTTTGCTCCAACATGCACTCCCTTGCATGATGTGTTGCCTTGCCCAAAAGCAACAGGATCGATTGATCATGGATTGAAACTTCCAAAACTATACGCCAAAATAAACTTTTCCTCTTTTTAAGTTCAGTAAATCAAGTACTGTATTATAGAAACAAGTAGCTGACAAACACAATAAATAAGATAAAAAATTTCAAGCTAATTTGTTAAATACAAAACATTCAGGGAAAGAAGGGACAGTATTATAATAATATTATGACACAAATACATAGAATTAATATTTTGTAAGAAAAAAAATTCTAATAACAATGATGATTAGTAAGTACTGTGCGTTTGGAATTCACTATGTAAGTATTCAAGTGGTGCAGTGCCTGCTTTGTAAACACAAGAGCCCAAGTTCAATCTTGATACTGCAAAACAAATAATAAAATAGATAAAATGACTGAACCTAATTAAATCACTAAGCAATACCTAAAAGCCAACAGGCAATTTTTTGTCTACATTTGGCATGACTAAATCTTTACTATGGAAAATGGAACTGCATTTCATATAGGATTCTATAGTTAGAGATGAATGTGGGTATTATATGGTTGTTTTAGAAGAATGCAACTATAAGAGATTATTCATCTGGAATCACAAAAGATCTAGAATAGCAAAAGCAATTCTAAGCAATAAAGACAGAGTGGGGAGTATTATGGTCCTCAATTTGAAACTTTACCATAAATCCACTGTAATAAAAACTATGTGGTACTTTCAAAGTAACAGAGCAGAGGATCAATGGAATAAGTTAGAAGATCCAGAAACAAATCCAGAAACATGAAGCCACCTCATCTTTGACAAAGGAGCCAAATATCCTCAGTGGAGGAAAGACGGCCTCGTTAACAAATGGTGCTGGAAAAACTGGGTTTTAACCTGCCGCTAGACCTATTTCTGTCATCATGTATGAAACTAAAATCAAAGTGGATTAGAGACTTAAATGTTAAAACAGTAACACTAAACCTGCTGCAAAACAGGTAGGTAAAACACTTGGTGACATTGGTTTAGGGAAAAACTTTATGAACAAAACCTATAGCATGATATCTTCCAGAAGGAAATCAACAAATGGGATCTCTTTTTATTAAAAAAAAAAAATCCTCGCACAGCAAAGGAAACCACCAGCAGAAGGAAAAGGCAACCAACAAATTGGGGAAGAATCTTTACCAGCTGTCTCTCAGACAAAGGCCTTCTATCTCAAATATATAAAGAGCTTTAAAAAATCAGCCCCCTAAACTAAAGACCCAATTCAAAAATAGGCAGATGAAATGAACAGACACTTTTCAGAAGAAGAAGTAAAAACTGCCAAGAAACATATGAAGAAATGCTCCACATCGTTGGTCATTTGAGATATGCAGATGAAAAAAAAACCATTTAAGATTTCATCTCACTCCACAAAGAACGGTTACTATCTTCAAATTAGCCAGCAACAAATGCTGGCGAGGCTGCAGAGAAAAAGGAATACTTCTCCACTGTTGTTGGGAATATGGACTGGTACTACCTCTATGAAAATCAGTATGGAGATTCCTAAAAAAAACAAACAAACTAGGAATAGAAGTCCCACTTGACCCTGCTATAGCCCTGCTAGGAATATATATAAAAGAATTAAAAGAATCATATCATAGTGACATATATGGACCCATGTTTATAGCAGCTCAGTTTGTGATAGGTCAGTCTTGGAAACAACCCAAAGGCCCATTAACTAGAGACTCAATAAAGAAGATGTGATTTGTCTATAAAATGGAGTATTACTCTACCTTAAAGAATGATAAGTTTTTGTCATTTATACTCAAATGGATGTACCTTCAGGACATACTAATAAGTGGAATAAATAGGTCACAGATGTATAAATACAGTATCTTTTCTCTGGTATGAGAAACTGAAGATGTTAATGAGTTCTAAAATGTATGATGGATATTGTGAAATAGAAAATATTCAAAGGCAAATGTGGTGGAGGAGTAATGAGGGGTAAGGCAAAAATCTGATGGTAATAAAAAATGAAAACAAAGCTTATGTATTTAGGTGGTGGGGGTTGTGGTGTGGGTAGGAGAATGGGAAAAAATGAGAATTAAATTGTGTCATATACTGGTATAAATTCCCAGTATTGAGTATGATCATGATATGTATGTACAGTATATCAATAAAGACTTAAATAATCTATGTAAGTACCTAAAAAGTTTAAAGCACCTTCTTTCTTTGGTTAGTTTCCTTGTATATGTAAACGAAAGGGAAAGAGGGAGAGAAAAGTGCATAATTTCTTTGGAAAATAGTTTAGGACTGAATAAATAAATGAGGGAGAACTTTGACTCATAGAAGTTTATTCTCTACCAGATGAGTGCAGTGAGCATTTATTTTCTGTCTAATACTGCTTGATACTGTACTAGGGAAATCATGTTGCCTTATTTGTAATAACAAAGAGTATGTTCTCACTAGGAAGGCAAAACTGACAATAATTCTAAACAAAATAAGGCTGCATAACATACATTATGATCTGGGAACAAACTCAGTCATTCACACAATAATGGAGACCAGAGATCTAGAGGAGACAGAATTAAAGGTTAGCCAGAAAGATATATTTTTTCCCAAACCATGGCTTTCTCTCACCCTCTGCTCCTTTCATCTGACTGATACCAGGCCTCTGCAATGGTGAAGCTTCTGGAGAGCCTTCTTTCTAATGTTCCCTCTCGAACTCCCACAAGAGAGTGAAGATGCACGAATTAGATACTGTCCTCCTTCAGTATCTTGCACTTGTCTGAGATTATAATATAAAGTTGTCATTTCGTTATAATTGTTTAATTTTCTGTGCTCCTTAATAAAATGTGAGTTCCTTGCAAGCAAGCACCAGAATTTATTGTTCTATATCTCATCTACTAGTTAGCTTAGTAAATACTAGGAAGTTAATTAATATTTGAAGAATAAAAGAGGAAAATAAATGCTGCAGAAATGCCAAGGGCATTTATTCCGTTATTGCAACTTCAATGCAATAAATTGCCAAAGAATTTCTCTCAAAATGTTCCAAATGACAAGAGTAATGAGTGTGAGGGCTTGTCATGACAAGTTATGAGATCATTTGTGCATCTTCCAATCTCCCCAGGTTTATCTCTCTGTTCATCCCACAATATGCCACAGTCACATGAACTGTTTGTGATTCTCTTTGATACTTAGTTCTCTGTATTCTCTGAGTTTTTTGTGCACATTGCCAGGATAAACGCTTTCTTCTTCACCTCTTCCTGCTGTTGTACCCTTGACACTTCTTCATCAGGTAAACTCTGACTACATATGCTCTTCCAGCTCGCTCACCTTGGAGACATCTTTTCTTGAAAATTCACTCTCCAACTCTCACCCTGGAATGACTTTAGTGCCCCTATTCCATGCTTCAGAGCATGCTGTATTTATTTCTTAATGAATTCTTCTATGAATCTCTTGAGGAAAGAGATAGTAATGCCTTTTTCATTACTTTGTGATTAATACTTAGTGAAACAGTTGGTGCAAAATAAGCTCATCCTAGGTATTAGGATATGAATTTGGATGATTTCATGGGGTTATTAAATATTGCTGAAATATTAACATCTTAATATGTACCAGGATCCATTTTATATAGTAAACTGTGAAATCACTTTAAAGAGATTCTAAGTTACTGCAAATATCTCAATTTTATAACTGAGGAAGTGGTGGCACAGAATTTGTCCAAGGTTTTAAACAGTCAACAAAAGACAGAGCAACTATTGTTAAGTACTAAACCACATTGTCCCTGACTTAGGCCCTGTGCTGGTCCATGAAAGATGATTCAAACTGGGAAGGAGAGGAGGAAGAAAGTATTGCAGATGAGTAGAGATGGCATGAATTAAAAATAGAACATGATGTACAAAAATGAGTGGTCATTAAAATGATATAACTGATGTCAGGTGAAATGTTTGCTTTGGGAAGTAATAGAAGAAAAACTTAAATAAATAGATATACTGCAGATAGGAAAGAATATAAAATTTAGACTGGATTGAACAAGAAGGGATGACACCACAGTACATTCTTGTGTAACCATCTAACATGATAATATAACTTTAGGGAAGGTAAATACAAATGAGTGTGTGCAGTCAAGAAGAATGGAGAAAATCAGTAACAAGTTTTCAGGTCTGTATCACTTTGGTAATGACACCAATTTCCAACTTCTGGATCTTATACTAAAAGATAAAAAATAGTCTGTGTGCACCAAGGATTACGAGATGATTATATTATCTATTCAAACAGGATCAAATTTGTCAACTGCTATTTTTAGGTCCAGCCTCTGTATCAGGCAGTCACTGTCTTAAACAGTGAAAATGATGATGAACACATGTGAAGAGAGGCATCTCCATGGAATGCAGCAGGTTAGTAGTGTAGTAATATGAATATGGTAATGTGTTAGAAAAGTGGAAGAGGAAGCAGGGTCTAGCGGCACATACCTGCACGACCACGTCTATGGGAAGCTGAGCCCAGCCCAGTCAATTTAGGGGGTTGAAAACTCCTGATTCATAAATAAATAAGTAAATAAATAAGTAAATTTAAAAAGAGCTGAGGATGTACCTCACTGGGAAGGTCATGTGTTCAATCCCCAATTCAGTAAGAATTCCTATGGAATGGAAGGTGTAGAATACAAAAGAAATAAGGGAGTAAAGGTCCCTTTCAGTTCTATAATATTGAGGAAAATTTCCTGAAGTAGCTTACAAAGAATTGGAGACTGATTACAATTTTAAAAGACCACCGTGGTTGAAGATGATAAAGAAAATAATGCAAGATGATATCACAGAGGAAATAGATTACACAAAATCTTACAAACATTAAAAAGAATTTTGTATCCTAAGTGTTATCAGAAATTGTTGAAGGATTTACAAAATTCTGTAATCAGTTCATATGATCTGATTTACTTATATTTTTAAAAATAAAAAAACTTTATTGAATTATTTCTTCCAACAGATTGTAGACTAGATAAATTGGTCCTTAAAATTATATTTATTGTGATATAATTCTTTTCTTTCATGTATATACCTAGCAGGGCTAGATTATTTTTCTATAGGGATTGATGAGAAAATAAGAAATTCACCATAGAAATATTTTTATAAATTAAGGAAGGTAAGAAACAAAGAAATGAGCAAAGCCTTGGAAAAAACCTTATACATAAAGCAGACCTACCAACTAAAATAAGCTGTGACTTCAATTTTCTAAAGGCTGTGGGGCGTAAGGAACAGGCTATAAATCTCAGAACCTAACCAAGTATAGAAACTAACGAGAGACACTCCACATAAAGCATGGAACCCCCCCCAAATAAAGTCATTCTGATGGTGTGATATAGAAATAAAGTCACTTTTAAAATTCCAGCCCTCAGTTGTAGTTTTATAAATGCCTGCATAGATTATATTACACTAATCATGCTGCATATAAAAACCATAAACTTTGGGGAATAAGTGATTTAAAAACTAATTGAAGACGTAGGCAAGAATATGATGAAGGGAACTGATGTGTGCTTGGGAGAAATAAATGAGTGGATTTTATTTTGTATGGCTTAGACTGAGAGGTACAAATTGCAGACCTGGGGAACCAAAATACATGTAGAAACCCTATGATTTTCTTGGCTTGAGTAACCAGAGACCCAGATCTGAAGCAATCAAACCAGTTAAGAAGTGAGAAGGAAATTCCTAAAAAAGAATAAAAAACCATAATTATGGAACCAAATCTACTTAAAAGCTCAACTCAATTCTCTGTCTGACTGTTCAACCACAGCCTCATAGTATTGAGTTCAAGAAGCCACATTAAAGCTAGAAAATGCTAACAAAAATTTCTTAGTTCAGGGATTGAATTAGATAGATGCATCGTTTACCTTAAAAGAAAATGAGTCCCCTGGCCAGGTCTGGTATCTCATGCCTGTAGTTCCAGCACTCAGAAGGCTGAAACATCTGCTTTTTCCAATCTCCAGTTTATGGGCATCTGGCTTGTTTCCAAGACTGTGCTATCACAAACTGAGCTACTATGAACATGGGTGTACATATGACTTTACAATATGATTCTTTGAATTCTTTTGTGTTTTTTTTTAATAAAATGGAGTATTATTCTGCTGTAAAGAATGACAAGTTTCATTCATTTATGTGCAAATGGATACACCTTGAGGACACAATAAGTGAAATAAATAGATCACAGATAAGTAAATACCATATCTTTTCTTTGGTATGAGAACCTGTAGATGTAAATGTGTTCTCGAATGTATGATAGATTTTGTAAAATAGGAAATGGTCAAAGGGAATGTGGTGGGGTAACATAACAAGGAGAAAGAACAGATCTGATTGAGAAAGAAAAAGAAATAGTATGTATATAAAAGGTTGGATATTGTGGGTGGTTAGGGATATGGGTAAAAATGAGAATTAACTTGTGTCATATACTGGTACAAATTGCCCAATGTTGAGTATGATTGTGAACTGTATATAAAATGTACCAATAAAGAATTCAATTAAAAAGAAGGCTGAAACAAGAAGATTGTAAGTTCCAGACTAAGCCAGGATGCATGATGAATTTGTTTTTGTCAAAAACAAAAACATCATATAACTAGGTAGGTTACACATATGTGTTAAAATTTGTAGTGTTACCACTAGAAGAAAAATTATGAGAGAAATGCTAGAATTTAAAAACAATTGTCCCCCCAAAAAAAAATAAAGCAAAGAAAAGCATAGAAGTACTAAAGAGTAGGGAGAGAACAGGAAGAACAGGGTAGAAATAATATATTAATAATCACAGGGGCCGGAGGGTTAGCTCAGTGGTTCTGGCGCCTGCTTCGCAAGCGCAAGGTCCTGAGTTCGATCCCCGGTAACCACATATAATGTTGGGCGTGAAGATATGCCCACCAGCAATCAACACCGCATACCACAATGCTGGACGTGGTGGCTCACGTCTGTCATCCCAGCACTCGGGAGGCAGAGAGAGGAGGATTGTTGAGTTCGCGGCGGCTTGCCTGGGCACCATAGTGAGCTCAGGGCCAGCCTGAACTACAAAGCGAGACCCTGTCTCAAAAAGTAAAATTAATAATAATAATAATAATAATAATAATAATAATCACAATAAGTAAAAAAGGTCTAAATTATCCAATTAAAGGACAAAATTTGGAAAAAAATTATAGCAAAACAAAATCCAACTGTATAATAACAAGATATTAAAAGCATAAAGATACAAAAATTAAATTAAAATTATAGGAAGCAGTCATCAAGCAGATGAAAATCAGGATGACTGAATTAATGTGATAAGAAATAGGTCTTATGGGCTGGAGATCTAGCTCAGTGGTTTCTGCGCCTGCCTCGCAAGCACAAGGTCCTGGGATCAATCCCGGTAACCACATACAATGCTGGGCGTGATAACTCACACCCACCAGACATCAATACCACATAGCACAGTGCCAGGCATGGTGGCTCACGCCTGTCATCCTAGCACTTGGGAGGCAGAGACAGGAGGATTGCTGAGTTCGAGGCTTGCCTGGGCTCCATAGTGAGCTCAGGGCCAGCCTGAACTACAAAGTGAAACCTGAACTACAAAGTGAAAACCTGAAAAAAAAAAAAAATAGGTCTTAATGCAAAAAGGTTTATTAATTTAAAAGGGATCACCACATAATAAAATATTCACTTTAGGAGAAAAAATGTGACAATTGTAACCCTCTAAAATTGGTTATTTTAAAATAAGTTAATGAAATTGACAAACATCTGATAACACTGATAAAAATAAATGATACTAATAATATTAGTAATGTTGCAGATATTATAAAAATTAAATGGAACTCTTCTAAACCATGAAATAACAATTAGAGGAAATATAAGTTCCTAGACTATATAATTTACCAATACTGAGGGCAAAATAAAGAACAGAAACAATTTGATGACCGTTAAAAATACTGAGCCAATAGTTTAACATGTTCCCATAAAATTTCCAGTTTCCAATTAACAAGAAAGATGTAAGAAACATTCACAGAGCCTTTAATTATACTCACACACTAATCTTCCCTAGGCAACCACCAAGATACATGCCCAAATAATTTCTTGTGTTTGGAAACTACATTGCTCCACGGAATGGACCAAATTGGGACCATGTGGCTGATTCTTAAATTATGTATTAATTAAATTGTGTTTCAAATCAATTCATTGTGAGTGTGTCTTTCACACCCTCTATACATTTTTCTTTCACCCCTTCGCTCCCTGAACCAAGTCAGGAAAGGGGTCTCAATGCTGAATAAACATATGAAAAATTGTTAGATTAATAGATGAATATGCTGTAACACGAAGGAGCCATAGGCACTTACACTATTAGTCCACTGAAATCCGCAAATGAATCCTAAGTATAGAGAGTAAACAAAAGATTTTGGAATAGTTTAACTTGCCCTAATCCATAGACTTTCCAGGACTTTTCTAAGGTTTTAGCATTTATACTAGGATCTAGCCTTTATGGTGAAACCTTAAAAAGATATTATTTTAAAAACTGACTGCTGTACTTCACAAAATAAATATTGAAATTCTAAAATAGATCATGATAAGGAGACAGTAAGGAATTAAAAAGCAACCGGGTGTGGTGGCTCATGCTTGTAATCCCAGCACTCAGGAGGCAGAGGCAGGAGGAATGCTGAGTTTGAGGCTTGTCTGGGCTACACAGTGAGCTCAAGGTCAGCCTGAACCACAAAGCGAGACCCTGTCTCAAAAAAAAAAAAAATCTGATACACCAAAACCATATTGAATTTAACCTAGTGTACGTTTCAGCTCCCTAGTGCTTTACAGAAGTTACAGTAGACTTAATGGCTTAAAATGCAAAGATTCGTATTTTGGAAGCCAGAGATTTAACTCAATGGTTCTGGCGCCTGCCTCGCAAACACAGGGTCCTGAGTTTGATCCCCCATAGCAACATACAATGCTGGGCGTGGTGCCTCACACCCACCAGCAATCAACACCACATACCACAGTGCCGGGCATGGTGGCTCACACCTGTCATCCCAGCACTCGGGAGGCAGAGGCAGGAAGATTGCCAAGTTCGAGGCTTGCCTGGGCTACATAGTGAGCTCAGGGCCAGCATGAACTACAAAGTGAGACCCTCTCTCAAAAAAAAAAAAAAAAAAGATTTGTATTTTGGGATTTCTTTTTGTTTTCTGGTGGGTCTTTTTTTTGGGGGGGGGGGCTGCCCTTAAGTCTACAGTTCCATGTGATGGTCTTCCTGACCTAAAACAACTTCAGTTAACCTCAGCAGGCATCCATGTGTCTATCTTGACATGTTTGCTGGAGGCTGATAGTGTAAGGTGAGCTTGCATGGGGCTATTTGTCTCTTGCTCCGGGTTATTTGTCTCTTGCTCCATGTACTCTCTCATTCTTTGGCAGACGAGC
>PVIC010010057.1:38210-44319 GCA_004025085.1 Thryonomys swinderianus
ACGGACAAAAGACTAACAGGTGTATCATGGAGGGGAAACTCAGTGATCAGTAAATATAAAGATATGCTGAGTCCCAGCACTAATTTGAAGACTGCTAAATACAATGAGGTAAGATTTCATACAAACCATATGGACAAATTTAATAAATCTCTTGATACCAAATGCTGTTAGAGATGTACATTAACAATGGTACCATCTGAATATTTGTGTTCTCCTACAACTCATGATTTTGTAACCTGGTCTCAAACGTGCCACTAAAACATGTGGCCATCATGAATGAGATGAGTACCCTTATGAGACAGCCCTGAGGAAATCATGTTAGCCTCTCTGCTCTTCTGCCACGTGAAGACCCAGTTGTATGAAGCTTTCTTTGAAGCACAGAGACAGCTCTCACTAGACAGTGAATTTGCTACCAATTTGATCATGACTTCTGAGCCAGCCAGAACTGTGAGCAATAATTTATGCTGTTTATTGATCACCCAGGATATGACATTTTGTTACAGTGGCCTGAACAGACTGTGAGAGTTATGTAAATTGGCACAGTAGCAAAATGAAAAATTATATAAGCTAACCTTATCCTATAGTAAAGGAATTCCTATAATAGGAATATACTCTAAGATACAGGTTTCCTATTCTGAGATCCATGGATAGAACTTGGATGTAGAACAGTTACTTCTTAATTTCAGTAGTCCTTAAATGACAATTGAACATTTTCTTTAAATATGTCCTTTACTTGAGCATGTACTCAGGAAACTATAGTACAGTTAACAGTGCCCATGCTTTTGTTATCAAAGAAAAAAACACATTTTCCGAACACAGTGCAATTATTAAAGAAATAGAATAGAAGTATTCCTCTCAGTCATCTCCACTTCAGAAATAGAGGGGCTATTAGTACTATCTCTAGAAGTTGTTATTTATGGGTTAATATATTTAATACTACATAGTAATTAATCAATAATTTACACCTGATTCAATATAACTAGGATTTTTTTTTTTTTGAGACAGGGTCTCACTTTGTAGTTCAGGCTGGCCCTGAGCTCACTATGGAGCCCAGGCAAGCCTCCAACTCAGCAATCCTCCTGTCTCTGCCTCCCGAGTTCTGGGATTACAGATGTGAGCCACCACGCCCGGCACTGTGGTATGTGGTATTGATTGCTGGTGGGTGTGAGTCACCACACCCAGCACTGTATGTGGTTACTGGGGATTGAACCCAGGACCTTGCACTTGCAATGTAGGCACGAGAACCACTGGAAACACTGAGCTAAATCTCCAGCCCATAACTAGGATTTTTATTCTAATTCTGTGATTTTATTTTGTGTATGTAGAAGCATTTTCTGAGAATGAATCCATTAATTTTTTGCCTGATTTCCAGTAAGGCCCATGACAATGTTATAAAATGCTTTATACAACATTACTTTAGAAATCCTCTTCCACAAAATGCAACAATGAAGGCCAATTAGAATGTTAAAGAAATGTCCATAAACCAAATACTCATTAATAGTACAGTGTATAAGTATATTCATACATCTGACTGTATACAAATATTTTGCTGCAGCAAAAAGGGAGTAATTTATATCTGCACATACAACGAGGGTGAATTGTAGGCAGATTAAAAATCAAAGTTGTAAATAGGAAAAGAAATTCCAAGACCCTCACAAACACATGGAAATTGAAAAATACTCTGCTGGTTACAGAAGAAATTAAGTAGTTTTTACAACTAAATGGTAACCCTAGTACAACTTACAAGAATTTATGGGATACAGTGAAAGTAGTTCTGTGAGGGATATTCATAGTAGTGAATGCCTACAGCAGTAAGTTCCACAAAATGACCTAATGCTGAACCTCAAGCTACTAGAAAAGAAGGAAGCAAGAAAAGCCCAAAGCCTGTACTAGGGAGGAAATCATAAGATCACAGTAGAAATTAATGCAATGGAGATTAAGAGAACAATACAAAAATCCACAAATCTAAGAGTTGGTTCTTCAAGTTGGTTCTTCAAAAAGATAAAACAAAATTGACAAACCCTTAGCTAACCTTATCAAACAAAGAAAGGAAAAGCCTCAAATCTATTAGGAATGAAAAGGGGGGAAATAATCACAAAGCCAATGGAAGTCTAGAGGCTAATAAACACCTACTTTGAAAATTTGTACTTCACCAAGATGGAAAACATACAAGAAATGGACAGATTCCTAGATACATATGAACTTCCAAAAGTTGAAAGAAAAGGATATAAAGATGATGAACAACCCAATATTAGTCTATGAAATTGAAAATGTAATTTAAATATCTATCAACAAAGAAAAGCCCTGGTCCTCATGGTTTTACTGCTGAATCCTTCAAAATTGTCAAAGAAGGGGCCAGAGATTTAGCTCAGTGGTTCCAGCACCTACCTCACAAGCTCAAGGTCCTGAGTTCAATCCCCAGGTACCACATACAATGCTGGGCGAGGTGACTCAGGCCCACCAGCCATCAATACCACATACCACAGTGCTGGGCGTGGTGGCACACGCCTGTAATCCCAGCACTCAGGAGGCAGAGACAGGAGGATTGCTGAGTTCGAGGCTTGCCTGGGCTCCATAGTGAGCTCAGGGCCAACCTCAACTACAAAGTGACACTCTGTCTCAAAAAATAAAACAAAACAAAACAAAACAAAACAAAAAACAGTCAAGAAGAGTTAATGTCACTATTTCTCAAACTATTTAACAAAATCGAAAGGGAAACAGTACTCCCAAATTCATTCCTTGAAGAAAACAATTGCCTGATCCCAAAAGGAGAAAAAGACCCAACCAAAAAAGAGAATCACAGGCCAGTCTCCCTAATAAACTTTGATGGAAAAATCCTCAACAAGATACTGGCAAAAAGAATAGAGAATTATCAAGAAGATCATGCACCCTGACCAAGTTGGGTTCAACCCAGGGATGCAAGGATGGTTCATAACATTTAAATAAATACACATAATACACTATATTAACAGGCTTAAGGACAAAAAACATATGGTCATCTCAATAGATGCAGAAAAAAGCATGTGACAAAAATCCAACACCTATTCATGATCAAAACCCTACAGAAAATCAGAAGGGATGTCTTTTCCTCAACTGAATAAAAGCTATTTATGGAAAACCAACAGCCATCATCATTCTAAATGGTCAAAAACTGAAACCTTCCACACTAAAATAAGGAGTAAGACAAGAATGTCCACTATCTCTGCTCCCATTCAATAGAGTGCTGGAAATATTAGCCACAGCAATTAGACAAGAGAAAGAAATAAAAGAAATAAAGAAAAGAAAGGAAGAAGTGAAACTGTCATTATTTGCTGATGACATGATACTCTATACAGAATACCTTTAAAACGCCTAGAAACGACTGCTAGAGTTAATAGCCAAATTTAGTAGCATAGCTGTGTACAAGGTCAATGCTCAAAACTCAATAGCTATTTTATTTTATTTTATTTTATTTTATTTTATTTTATTTTATTTTATTTTATTTTATTTTATTTTATTTTATTTTATTTTATTTTATTTTATTTATTTTATTTTATTTTATTTTATTTTATTTTATTTTATTTTGACAGGCCTCACTTGGTAGTTCAGGCTTGCCCTGAGTTCACTATGTACCAGGCATTATGGTACGTGGTACTGATTGCTGGTGGGCATGGGCCACCACACCTAGTATTATATGTGGTTACCAGGGATTGAAACAGGGAATTTATGCTTACCAGGCAGGCACTAGAACCACTGAGCTAAATCTCCAGCCCTCAATAGCATTATTTTTTTTAACAGGCTTTCACTTTGTTGTTAAGGCTAGCCCTGAGATCACTATGTAACTCGGGCAAGCCTCAAACTCAGCAATCCTCCTGCCTCTGCCTCCCGAGTGCTGGGATTACAGGCATTAAACCACCAACCCTGGCATTTGTGGTATATGGTACTGATTGCCATTGAGTGGGAGCCACCACGCTCGGTATTATTTATGTGGTTACCAGGTATCGAACGAGGGAACTTGTGCTTGAGAGGTAGGCAGCAGAACCACTGAGCTAAATCTCTGGCCCCTCAATAGCATTTTTTTTTTCTTCTTGAGACAGGGTCTCATGTTGTAGTTCAGGCTGGCCCTGAGCTCACTATGGTGCCCAGGCAAGCCGCCGCAAACTCAGCAATCCTCCTGTCTCTGCCTCCCGAGTGCTGGGATTACAGGTGTGAGCCACCACCTCCGGCACTGTGGTATGCGGTGTTGATTGTTGGTGGGTGTGTCTCCACGCCCAGCATTATATGTGGTTACCGGGGATCGAACTCAGGTCCTTGCGCTTCAGAGGCATGTGCTGGAACCACTGAGCTAACCCTCCGGCCCCATCAATAGCATTTTTATACACAAATAAAAACTTATTGGAGAGAAATTGGGAAGTCAATTGCTTTCACAGTAGCATCCAAAAAAATGAAACATCTAGGATTATATCTAACAAAGGAGGTGATGAGTTTTACTGTGAAAACTACAACACACTCAAAAAGGAAATTGAAGAGGGTATCCGAAAATGGAAAGACAGCTCTTGTTCATGTGTAGGAAGAACCAACATCATCAA
Source organism: Thryonomys swinderianus (assembly GCA_004025085.1). Lineage (NCBI taxonomy): Eukaryota > Metazoa > Chordata > Mammalia > Rodentia > Thryonomyidae > Thryonomys > Thryonomys swinderianus. The sequence goes on from PVIC010010057.1 coordinate 42,779, forward strand.
AGTGGCTATACTCCCATAACTACTATATAGATTCAATGAAATCCTGATTGAAATACCAAAGACATATTTCACAGATGAAGAGAAAATAATCAAAAATCCATTTGGAACCACAAAAGATCTAGAATAACAAAAGCAATTCTAGGAAGCAAACACATGGTAAGGGGTATCATGATCCCCGATTGAAACTATACTACAAAGCCACTGGAATAAAAATGGCATGGTACTGGACTGGAAAAGAAACAGACCTGAGGATCAGTGGAACAGATTTGAAGATACAGAAAGAAATCCAGATACACTAAGCCACCTCATCTTTGATGAAAGAGCCAAACATCCTCAATGGAACAAAGATAGACTCTTTAACAAATAGTGCTGAAATAACTGGGTTTTAACTTGCCAAAGACTAAAGCTAGATCTCTTTCACCATGTACTTAAGTAAAATCAAAGTGGATTAGAGACCTTTATATTAAAACAGAAACTCTAAACCTGCTGCAAAACAGATTAAGCAGAACTTTTGGAGACGTTGGCTTGGGGAAAGACTTTATGAAGAAAAGCTCTCTAGCACAAGAACTAGCAGAAGAAATCAAAAAATAGGATCTCATCTTATTAAAAACTTCTGCACAGCAGAAGAAACTACCGAAAGAGTCAAAAGACAACCAACAATATGGAGAAAAAAATTTACCAGCTGTTTCTCAGACAAAGGGCTACTATCACTATCTAGAATATATAAACCACTTAAATAAATCAGCTCCCCCAAATTTAAAGACCCAATTAAAAAACGGGCCTCTGAAATGAACAGACATTTTTTTTTTTTTTTGAGACAGGGTCTTGCTTTGCAGTTCAGGCTGTCCCTGAGCTCACTATGTAGCCCAGGCAAGACTCAAACTCAGCAATCCTCCTGTCTCTGCCTCCCGAGTTCTGGGATTATAGGCGTGAGCCACCACGCCCGGTTGAACAGACACTTTTTAGAGGAAGAAGTAAAAGCAACTAAGAAGCATATGAAGGAATGGTCAACATCACTGGTCATTCGAGAGATGCAGATGGAACAACACTGAGATTTCATCTCACTCCACAAAGAATAGCTGCTATTTCAAAATTAGCCGCCAAACAGTGCTGGCGAGGCTATGGAGAAAACGGAGTCCTTTTCCACTGTTGGTGCGAATGTAGACTGTTACAACCACTATGGAGATAATCATGGAGATTCCAGTTGTTGATTCTTGCTGATATTTCCTGGGTGATTGGGATGTTCTTAAAGTCTTTGCCTAGACCTATATCTTCAAGACTACTACCTAGTCTTCCAGCAGAATTGTTTCTGTTTTACTGTGTAGAACTTTGTTTTTATTTTAGTTCATGGTAAGAGATATGAGTCTAGTTTAACTTTTTGCTATGTGGAAAGTCAGATTTTCCAACACCATTTAAGAAAGAGGCTCTTCAAACATCCCCAGTGGAAGAAAGACAGCCTATTTAACAAATGTTGCTGGAAAAACTGGGCTCTAGCCTGCCAAAAGCTAAAGCTAGACCTATCTCTTTCACCATGCACAAAA